>JBBPJW010001309.1:0-10183 GCA_038088935.1 Pulveroboletus aff. viridisquamosus
CGTCCTCTTCAGACTCCTCGCCGCTGCCCGATGCGCGCTCCGCGATCGACGAAAGCGGTGGTTGTGAGCTGCTGCCGGACAGCAGTGCTCCAGTAGAACCCATCGACTGTGAATGTGAGGGGGACGCCATGTCTGGCGACATGACGGAATCCGAGTCCGACTCTGTTCCAGACACGTGTGCCTGTGCGACCGGCGGGCTCTGCGATGCCTTAGATCGGAAGAGGACGTCGAGGACGGATGAACGTACCCTCCTGGGCTTGGCGGCGGAGTGGACCGACAGTTTTCTCTGTATCTCTTGTGGAGAGGGCGGTGCTGCCGAGGACGACATGCTCTGGCACAGGAGGCCTTGGTTGCAATCAAGAGCGGTCTTGTCTCTGCGGCATTGTATGGGCGACAACGCAGTCACACGTGACCTGTCACAACACAGTGGATACCAGATAGCCCTCCCCCCACCGAAAGACCGCCGTGCTCGGGGCCAGTACGCACTCGCACACGACGCTCTCGGTCGACATAGCAGTAGTAGCAATACGTACGAGGTGCTTCACTGTCGCCGAGACACCCATTGTCCGCGTCGCAGCTGAAAATCACGCAGACATTCCTAATCGAGACTTCATTCGCAGATACACCTCGACCTCCAACACCACGACCAGCCATGACACTGTCCGTGCAGGAAAAGTTCGACAAGGCCGTCAAGTGCGTCCAGCATCTCCCCAAGGACGGCCCCTACCAGCCCAGCCAGGAGGCCAAGCTCAAGGTGAGCGCTCCTCTTCGAGATCAGCTGTGATCGGCTAGAACGCGTGCGCCAGTACTACGCATACTACAAGCAAGGTTCGTGTTCCGGATCGGTCGACGTCGGGCCTTGCCTTGACGTCTCGTCCAGCGACCGTGGGCGACGTGAACATCGCAAAACCAGGCGTGCTGGACTTTGTCGGAAAGGCTAAATGGTCAATCGAACCGTCCGCCGTCTCTCTGTGGCCCATGCTCACTATCACGTGTCACGGCAGGAGCGCCTGGAACGAGGTCAAGGGCATGAGCAAGGAAGACGCCCAGGCTAAATACGTCGCTTTGCTTGTCGCGGTAAGATTGACCCGTTATCTTATCCGAGTTTGCGCAACAGTTGAGCTCGTCTACAGGATCTCGACAAGACGGCGGCAAAGTCCGAGGAACTCGAGAAGCTCCTCCAAGAACTCCAGGAGTAGACCACGCTGCTCACGCCGTACGCATACGCATACGCACACGTAAACAGACACGACAGGTAGCTTGAGAATGGACGGTCAGTTGGGTCGTGACATCGTGTGCACGCAGCAAGCCTGAACAAGGCAGAAGTGGAACACAAGAAAGTCATGTGGTTTGAACAGGTTCGTTCGCTGCGCCAACACGAGGCAGATAACAACCCGGCGTCTGTACCGCATCGTTGGCGGTGCGAGAGGAAAGGGTGTTCGAGGGCCCCTCACGAACAACACAGCTATGGTTCATCGGCTCCAGCCGCCCAACCTTCCCGATCGAGCGTTAGTGCAAGTGGCTGCCAGGGAGGTATTTCGTTCTGGAACGCTTCGACTCGGTCCAAGTTTGCCGATAACCGATAGGGTGACGTGCAGAGATCTGGTATCATCTCACGCAGGCATGCTCACCCAGTGCCTCCGCCGGGTTTCCACCGTTCATTCCAGCAGTCCATTTCAAGCTGGCAGTCGGCCAAGAAGAAGAGTGCCGCCACGGACTCAGCATCCACACTAGCCATGAGGTGAGGAGCTGCATGAACAATTGAACGTTCAGCTCTCGTTATAGGTCGTCAAAATGACTGTCCAGATGAAGTAGAGCCATGGATCACGACTGCTTGGATTCGCTCCATCAATTAATTTGTCCTTTCCCACATCACAGACACCGCCGGTGGCGTAGTGTACCGAAGGGGATGCGTTGTTGCCAAGTGTCAATCAACGTCTCGTTACTGGTCTAGCACTCTCTAGGTAAGCACCAAGTAGCCAACCCGCCTTGTCACCTTCTGGACCTCAAACTATGGGCTTGCCTATCTCGTGCCCCCTCGTCCCACGCTAGTGCCTTTTCGCTTGGGCGTGTGGAATTCCGTCGACGGTGGCCAATCGTGCAATGTGGCCATTCCTGTTTGTGTCGCCTTCCGCAACTGCGACCGCCTCTCGACAACCTGGGACGCGAACAACGATCTGCCCGAACAAGTCTTGTTTGCTCGCGTCCGTCGGTTCTGGGTATCCAGTGGGTGACACATCACCGTAGCTTCTGTGCAAGTGACTGCCGTCCTCGTGCAAGGCACTGAACGGGACGAACCCTGGATGTGTACGTTCTTCATGAATCACATCGCCATCATGGCCCCGTTTCTTCTCCGGACCTTAAGCGCCCCTTTTCGTTGCTTTCGACCGACCGTTTATTTTTAAACGCAGTGGACGCTAGGCTTTATCAGGCCACAACTGGCCACATTGCACATCGCACAGCACGCCAACGGAACAGCACGGCGTACGTGTTTTGAAATAAACAGGCCCACAGTGGTCGCACGGCTTTCTACAGCATGGCAGGACAACAGCCGGCGTGAAACTGCCAAGTACTACCGACAACGTATCCGTTTACACGTCATCTTGTTGGGATGTAGGAAGCCCTGTGCTTGCCTGTCCGTCGAATGTACGTCTATTCTTTCTGCAGTTGCAACTCAACTTTCCACCAACTCGTGCCTTGCGCCTGGCGAACTATATGGGTTCCGAGACAACGTCCACTGGCTTTTTTTTTTGCTCAGCTACAACAAGAGACTGAATCGGGTCAAGCGAGGATATATCCTAGGATGGTTCCTCCAAACGTGGAATAGCACAGATTCAAAAGGAATAGCATATCAGTTGGCCATTCAGAGCCTCCGCTAACCCTTGCGTGGGCCTCACTAGGCTTGCGAGAGCCATCAAAAATGTAACGTAACGAGTATCCTTTGCAGATGTACCAACAGACGAGGTCATCATCAAGAAAAAAAAAACTTCCGCGATCTATCATTCAGGCCAAGTGCAACCCTGCCAGGAGATAAGACGCAAATAAAACTACTATTCTCGAGTCGAGGCGGGCTGATCTTTCCGTCCCGACTTTCGCATCAGGTCGCCCTAGTCGCCCATATTCGCACTGGTGCTTCGCGGTAGAACTGCAGCGGTGGTTCGATCAACCCACGCGTCAGATGGGCCCTCTCTAGATGGCAGACCCAGTCGCTCAGCTGTCCAACGGTGGCTAGATAATGTGTGTACTGCCACATTCACGATCTTGGCGAGGTCCGTCATACGGGCGTCCGTGATCATCCTTCCAGTTGCCAGGTACCGCACAATTAAAAAGGATTTCAATCGGTTGTGGTCAAATAAGATGGGGTGCCGGCAGTGTATTGTAGTAGTTACTGCCTTTGTTTTCCTTTGCGGACTAAGCACCTAGCTGATTTGTACGTGAGCAGCGGCTGCTACAAGGGCCCGAGAAAGTTCTGTCATCGATTCGGTTTGTTGTCGTGAGACGTCTTCAAATACAATGTTCATTCTTTGTGGAGAGTATTGAGCTACCATGTCCACAGAAAGTAAAGGAACACACACATATATATACAACAGCACCCTTTGGTGCACATAATCCTCACACAAGGTAAGTCCAGTTGTGGCAGCGTCACGAAACACGTCCGAGATCGGGGTTGGCGACGAACAACGACGCACGCGGAGCGACGCCGTAGTGCACCATTGGTCGTGTCTGCCATGGTACTTCACGGCGACCGGTGTTTCGGGGAGGGGAAAGTTGCTGCGGTTCTAATTCGTGTGACAGCTTGCGTTCGTATGCTTTGACTCTGCTGCTCACGATGCCACCCTTCTCTGGGAACGCTAGCATAGGCTTTGGTGACACCAGGGACCCGGACAACGCCCCTGAGTCTTTGGACATCGCAGGCGCAGCTGGGACCGTTGCTGACCGCAGCGGATCAGCGCAGAGTGGACTGTTTGACAGGGAGATCTCGGCAGGCCCGTCCTCGTCGACAACAGATATACCTTGTTCGGTTACTTCCGCAGAACCCAGCGATGGTACGCGCCGGGAACTTGATCCGTCACATGCGAGACGCTGAACCACGTCATAACTGCCACCCAGGTGCTCCGCGGAATCGGTATTCGCCGTACGTCCGCTGTGAGCGGAGGACAGTGATCTACTGTGTCCAACACATGTATCAGTAGGTGTGTCATTAGAACGTGCAGGTGTGCAATTTTTCTTCGGTTCTTCTAACAGGACTAGCGGAGGCGCTGGCGTTGGATCTCTGAAATCCAGAGGCTTGGATGATGTGATCGACGTGCGACGATCCATGAGTGGGGATTTCGTTAAACGTGACCACCAGTTGTCGGGACGAGACGAAGATGGTGAATGAGACAACGTGGAATCTGAGACAGTCGAGTATCGAACGGCCGACGTAACAGGATGTATATCAGATAAACATGAAACAGTAGGACTTTGTAATGTTGGGGGGATGCTCGGTGTTGTCGAGAGGGCAGCATTGTCTGCCTGACCAGAAGATAGTTTTCCACAAGAACGTTCTTGCCGAAGAGGAAGCGAGTACCAAGGATCCGAGAGGGACGTGTGAGAGTCTTCTCTGACGGGGATGAGCGTGCATGAGCGAGCAGAGAAGGGCAGATCGGAGTCCTGAGACGCCAAGGCGGTCGACTCGAAGTCGTCAGTTTCATCACTTGTTGGAAGAGAATCACCATAATCTGCGTCCTTCTCGGGGGTCCCAGGACGTAAGTTGAGATCATCATATTCATCGTCTTGCAAAAGGTCTTCGTGGGGAGCGGTATATGACCAGAAACTTGCGTCTCTCCGATGAATCGGATGCGAGAAATACTCGCTTTCAAAACTTCTTTGACGAATTAAACCTTCCCGTCCCTCACGGAAATGATCAACCTTCTCCCACCCATGATTCCCTTGATCTACACCAGATCCGCTAGGTTCGCGGCTCATCACTCCACGTACCAAGGCACTCACAGAGTGGAGGGACCAGACACTTTCTGTCTCATTCCCCTGTCTCTGGCTAGTACTGGAGTATCCAGCCCAGCCGAATGACCTAGTGTCCTCGTCGGCGAACATGTCCTTCCGGGGCTGACGTGGTCTGGAGCTGAATTTCATGATGCCGAGATGTGCGAGAATATCCGTTATCACTCCTGGACCATCAACCCCCCTGACCTCCTTGTTGGTCTGACTGTCGCCATGTGCTGCCTCTGGTGCAGCACTGCCTACTGATCCCCCCTCTGAGCCTTCGGGGTCTTCTGCAAGCGGGAAAAATCTCCTAGCTGCCCTTCTGTTACGACCGTTTAGTCGCTTCAGATAGTATATCATTGCGAGTGCACATGCGACAAGTGTGAGGACGCCAAATATCGTCCCGAGTGCGATAGCAATGGTGTGGCTGCTTGAGCCAAAGGATGAAACAGGAGGGTATGAGTGAGAACTTGAAGAGCTCCCCGATGTAGTGCTTGTTCCACTATCGGAATTAGGGTTTGAACTTGTCTGCGTGGGGACCGGTAATGAAGTAATGGTAGGGAACGAGCCAGGAGAAGGTGCAGTGTAGGACGTGACCATCGAGGACGCCGTAGGGTCGTATATGAACAGGGATGCGGGTGCCGGAGAGGAGGAACCATACCCTAAGATGATAACATCAAACCATCGCTGTAATTGCGCAGTTCGTTCGACTCACCAAAGCAGAATAAGACATAACCGCCTGTCTGGACTGCCAAGTGATCTTTCCTCTGACCTAGTTGTGCGAGTGCGGCAACACTACTCCAGACCATGGGGTTCTGGCTCGTGTCCAGAATCCAGCCGTCACTATACGTCTCCTGGAGTTGCGCGTCGCCGCCCCCATGAATAAGGACTTGGCCACTGGAAAGGACGACCGCAGCAAAGTCACGACGGGGATCTGGTAATGAACTGTTTGAGATGGAAGGCATCTCCCAGACAGGCGGGTTCTGTGAGGTGTCCAACGACCATACAGTGTCCATGGGCACGAGCTCAGAGCAAGATGCGCAGTATCCTCCAAGAACCAGGAGACGTCCGGTAGGTAGTACGAGCGAGGCATGACCATAGATATCGGGTGGTGCATTGCTCGAGGGTGGCAACTGGACAAACTCTGGACTAGATGGGATGAAGGAGTAGTGCTCACTGAACGCATTTCCAGAGCCATCCGCCTTCTCACCTCCGATAATCCACACTCTTTCGTTTGTGTAGGATGTGGAGTGACGAATCCTGCGCATGGGTTGATGCGCCCAGCTCTGTGGTTCCACGTAATAAAATGGATTGGACTTATTAGAGGTTAGGAGTAGAGTCGAGGAGTCGTTAAGGGTTGTGTGCACTGTCGAAGAGTTGAGACCTGGTTGACCCCCGAAGATTAGAAGCTCGGCAGAGCTGAACGCGGACAACGTGTGCCAAGCGAGGGCGGGCGATGAGTTACTGGAGAAAAGCTGCCATGGGGGAGACGAGGAATTGAAAGACGTGGAGAGGTCAAGAGCTAGTAGGTCGGATGTCTCTGGTGCAGCGGTGTACGAGTAGGAGTTGAATGGGTCACTTAGTCCACCGTGAACGTATAGCGTGCTTTCCAACAGAGCGACCGCCTGTGCCCATCTATTGCAAATGAGTGTCGCTCATACAAAACTTGGGCAACACGTTCACCTCGGAGATGGGATGTACCGCGAAAGAACTATTGGGGGGAAATACAGGAAGCATGTTACAATGTTGTGAACCATCGGTTTGAATAAGAGCGATAAGTTACGGGTCATGAATTTCGTTCATCGGGTTCGCGAGGATGGTTGGCTGTCGCGCTGTGGAATGTTGAACTTTTGAGCGTCGAGCTGCTTTTGGACACCCGGGCGTTTCAACAGCGACATACAAGTCAAATGAAGTCGTGTGCCGAGCCCCTGATTCCTGGGAACCAGCATCGTAATTCAGGGCAATATTCACACCGTACGACGACGCTGAAGCGGGTGCGGTGCGACCGTCGTGTGCGTGATGACAGTGGAACGCAGGAGGCATGCTGAGACGACAGCCGCCGGGCGGGCGGGGGACACGATGACGGCTTGTGCCAGTCGACCGTCGTCTCGCTACTACGTGAGGGAGCCACGTTTCGTCCAGTGTCTGTCCCTTTAAATGATCTGTCAGAAAGATTCCACATGAGAAGACGCAAAGGTGAGTGGAGCATTCGTATGCTAGGAATCGTACGGAAACAACTGTTGATGGCACTGGGGCTCAGAGCCATGCCCTCTGTTGGTCTTGCATGGGTAAGACACTGTGGATGCGGATTGTCTCGTATTTGTACACGCCGTCGTATGTCATACGGATGAGGCAATGCATGACTCGGGACGATTTCTGGCGGGGTTCTATTCGCTGTGTCGAGCAACCTGGTGACCCACGAGTACGCGGATACATTGCCTGACCAGGAGCGAACCAACTTGACGCCGGAACGACGATGCGACGAGAAACTTGTCTTTCACCAGACTGTCCTCCATGAAATACGCGTCCATGCACGACAACGGTAGGAACAAAAGAAAACCTCCCTGTCACCTGTCCTTCACATGGAAGAGTGTCTCCAAAGTATGTTCAGAAAAAATATCAAAACATGCATCCACACCAACGAACAAGCCCAAGTTCCCTAGAAATGAGTGTGTTCCATCCTTGACCTCATACAATCCCATGTACTCGGTCAAACACACTGCTGCTGTCGTGATGATGCTCTCCATCTGTTTCCATATTCGTGGTCCTCACCCTACTCGCGATCAGCATTGCAATCACTAACTAAAGGTCCCAGGTGCTGGGAAGGGAAGGCGAGTACAACTGGTGAGTTTGGATAACCGCTCATCGCTGTCGTCAGTAATCCTTCTGGGGCCGCTCGCGTGAGAACAGGAGACGCAGACAAGGACGATGAAGAGGACCTGCCTTGAGCACGAGCGTACGAAATAATAATGGTCGGAGCGCGTAATGGTGGGGCGAATGCTCACCGGCCGGGAGGTTCTACGCCGTTCGTCCAACAAAAAGATAATCATTTGTCATATGACGCAGCATCAAAGTCCGTTGAAGGCATACCAAAACACGATTCCGGCCCTCCGGAACAATGAGAAAAAGTGGGACGATGGAATGGCATAGGGTATCGTGTACCCTCTGTGCCATCTAGATATTCTGCATCAGTCGCACCTAGATTGGCATTCGGATCGTGGTCTGCCACAAAGAAACGTATGACAGGCTTCAGTTCTTTCAGGAGAGAGAGCGGAGCTCGAGTTGTGTAGACGGATCACTGGTGTAGGAATCAAAGTATAGCGCCAACGCGTTCTGTCCTGTGCGCATTCCCTCCCCCTCCTCATCTCCACTAATCATCGACTCTGTCCTTTCGAGTAGCTCTCGTGTATCGCTAGTGCGGACGGGGTGATCATGATCTATCCGTGGCTGATTGGGACCATCGCGCAGGAGATTGAGTACCTGTTGTGAAACAAATTTGCTCGGATTGGACAGCACGCCCGACTGGTAGCAGTGACGACGAGAACAGCGAACAAACCTCGACAGGGGTGATTGTTGCGTGTGTCGGATGCGCCCACGAATCCATGCTCCCAGTGCGGCGACGACTGCCCTTATTTCTGCTCCCGCAGAGACTTGCGGAGAAGACAGTCCATACGAGGTGAACGCAATCCCCGGACTGAATTTGGGCCGTACAGGTTGCGAGGCATCGAGGGACTGTAGGACAAACTCATCTTGACCGGTGCTCCTATCCGGCACTCACCCTGTTCTGTCTGCGCCTTGCCCCATCAATGGGCATATGACGCCGTTCACAAATGGAGTGGTCGCCACTGCACTGAAAAGGGGTAAGAGGCACGCAAGACGAGCAACAAATCGTACCTTTGCTTTCCTCACTCTGTACTTGTCGCATGCTTGCACCGTTCGGATGCTCTGTAAAAGATGCCGGTGGTAGGATCTAGAAATCTGTGGAGTGCATGTCATGTTTTTTTTCTCAACCTACTCTTCCCCCCCATCCCCACATTACAATGAGATACCAAGCTTGTTTGAGAGCCAGAGTTCAATAGAGTAAAGTGGTGTGATGCACGGATGTAATATTTTAATGTATTGACTCAGTAACACGAAATCTGAAAAAATGGTGTGCAATTCATTTTTTGATTTGTGAGCTTCTGAAATAATCAGATGACATTAAATGTAAGTAAGTAAATGGCACAACCAAATGTTCTAGTATCTAGTGTGGGCACTCTTAGCTTCCAGTAGTGCTTGAACTCCATCTGACATGCTCTTGTATAACCATATCATATACTCATCTTCAATACCTCCCCACCCATTCATCAAAGTCTTCCATGGCTCACCAAGGTTCTTCAGTATCATTATGTGGCTTCACACATAATGTAATGTGGTGTGTATGACGATTGTCGCCAGGAAGCTAAATAGGAGGTTGAACCCGAGATCGCAGAATCCCCTCCAGGTGTCCTTAGAATACTTAGTAACTACAAGTATCCTGCAGTAACTATACTATGGCTCAAAAAATTGTCCCAATGTTTGCATGTTTTGCACTAAATGTGATGGTGTTCAATAACATCTAATTATTTATTATTCTATACTATGAATATATAAAATGTAGTACTTGCTTTTGGATTTCTACCAGTCCAAGAATCAAATCATTTGGTTATGTTTTGACAAAATGGCAGCCATATCAAAATGACAACTCATTGGGATAGTTTTTTGACTTTGTACAAGATATGGTATTTAGTACTTGATATAATCTCCCTTGATTTTGATAACTGCTTGAATCCTTCTAGGCATGCTTTTTATCCATTTCTAATACTCCTCCACAGAATTTCTTTCTTACTCTGCCACTACTCTATTCCATAATTAATAAAATTCTAAAGATGCCCTTTTTATTATGACACATTTTTTCTTTTTCTGATCATGTGACCTTATCTTATCTTCACCACATGGTTATCTAATCTTTTATCTTATCAGGTCATGTGACAGATCACATGATCTAGGGCATAGGATTAGCCTCATGCCTCAAAGACCCTATGCTTCTTTTCATTTCCATTTCTTCTCTTCCATTCCAGAAATGGGACCCTTGATGGTTCTCACAGACACTTCTCTTCCTTTTGATCCCTGTGCCTCATGCATGGGAATATTCCCATCAGGGACCTGGTCTGGGTGCGTT
>JBBPJW010001310.1:0-12853 GCA_038088935.1 Pulveroboletus aff. viridisquamosus
CGGGTCACACCGACGCAGCACACGCAACACGACGGAGAACGTACATGGCGCATACCCATACCCCTGCTGTGGCGGGGGCGCGTGCGGGTGCAGAGGCGGTCCCATCCCATCGTACCCGGCCTGTGGTGGCTGGTGAGCATACCCGTACGCCGATCCCGGTTCTGCGGAGTGAGGGCGGTCACCGTAGCCGACGTGTCCACCATGTCCGACCGGGTTCGCGTGTAGGGGCGTATACGACCCACTCCCGGCGTACGCTTGGTGCGATCCATGCAATGACCCACCAGGAGACAAGCTATGCCCATGCCCATGCCCGTGTCCGTGTCCGTAACCATGGGCCACTCGTTCAGGACTATGACCATGACTGTGCGCATGGTGGACGGGATAGGCAGACCCATGACGATGCGCATGCGAGCGTCCCTTTTTCCGCGACCCCGAGGACGAACGCGACCTGGAGCGAGACTTGGACTTGGATCGGGTCCTGGTCCTGGACCGTCCCTGCCCGTACTCAACGGGCACCGGGCGGTGACCCAACGCAGAAGAAAACGCCGTACCTGGGTCGGGACTCGGAATGGGGCCGGCAGCGTATCCAGGAGAAGAAACGTATCCTGAATGATGCGGTCGGTGTCCAGAGTGTACCGCAACCCTCGCCTCGGGCGCGTGTCCATGCCCATCCATATGCGGCCGACCAATGTCATACGCCGCCTGCGTGAGTAAAGCGGTACGAGGAGGCAGAGCCGGCGGGGATGTTTGACGCTGTGGTAGAGGCGGGGGCGTGAAGAGCGCTTTGGGGGAATGGCGTGGCGTCGTCGACAGCGAAGGATGAGTCGACATGTTTATGGGAGGTGCAACGGCCGGTGGCATGGGTTTTGGCGAGGCGCTCGCGCTTCCAGCAGACAACGAATGCGCTACAGCTGCTGCTGCTAACGGGGCGGCCGCCATCTTCGCAGCACCCGGTAGTAGAGAGGGGTGAATCTGAGGGCGCGCGTGGTATGGAACCGGCGGCTTAGTATTCCACTCACCCCCACTCGCCAGCATCGGCGCTGACTGCTGCTGCTCCCGAGGTCCCCGTTGTATGGCCATATCCTCCAAACTGTACGGTGGGGGCGCATCTTTCGGCACACCTACGTTGGCCCCCGAGACCTCCAATTCTCCAAACACACGGGTGATCCCATCGACGTCGACCTGCTTTGTGTGATCCCCATCCTCACCCGTGCCCACCCGTCGTGGTCTCGTGCTCCAATAGTCCTGCAACTCCTTGTAGGGAAATGCGTCAAACAGGGTGCGTTCACCGTGGAACGCCTCAGCTGCAAACCCAGCGATGCGCATGTACCAGTCAGGCGGGAGATCGTGTCCGTCGACGTCGAGGGCTACGAATCGGAACGTGGGGTGAACGGGTAGCTGGGATGAGTAGGACACGACAGGCATGAACGCAGTGCCTTCATCGTATCTGAATGTGTCGTCTGAGACCGAGTCAAGTCAATGAGGAGCAAAACACACGCACTCATCCCACATGGCGCCGTAGATCGTACGTACGCCCGCACGGCGTGCATTGTATAACTGTCGCCACAAAAACCGACCCCCGTTCCGGCGTATGTTGTTCATGCCCCATTTCCCTCTCGAAAGGTTGAATCCCTACAGCAGGTAGGATTAAACGTGAAGGAAGGGTGAAACGGAATGCATGGACTAACGCTTCCCCCAGGGAACACGACAGGGATATAATCAACCTTTCGCGCGCCTTCTTCTTCCAGCTTCCTCAGATAATCAGCATCCGCTTTGACTCGCTCTTCGCCCCATCTATCGGCCTGCTCTTCGTTTTCGTATCGTCCGATCGTCCACGGACTAATGGCGTCGAAACATTCCGTCCATACTTGTATAAACCCTGGATTCCGATCTGCGTCGGCAGACGACGTTCGCCAATGTCCCGGTGTGCCCGCCATGAGATACACTCCGCCCGGGGTAGATGATCGAAAAAATTCCGTGATCGCACGTACGAGCGACGGTGTGTGATTACGTCCATTGAACCCAAAGCCTATGACATGTCAGTTAGATACCGATCACGCGTGCAGTCCTCGATGGCTCAAATACACACCCCACAATGCGACGACAGGTCTCTCGTTTTCACGCAAATAGTTGGGACTGTCGAGGAGACGCTGGTCGTAAATAAGATGCTTCCAGTCGTGTTCTAGGATGTTCTGAATCTTGTCCGGGGATACACCCGAGACGTCGTACCTAGCCAGGGATCAACATCTCGGGTGTGGTGGTGAGTGAGAGACGTACATGATGGCAAACACACGACCCTCAGCCTCGGCAGCCTCTCGCACCCTATCCCCAACTTCATCTCTCAAGTCGCGAATTCCATGGTTCCCCGCCTTGATTTCGCACTGACCCGCGAACCGCTGTAAGAACGCACCGTCTACGCCATGCATAGCCATCCAGTGGAAATGCCGCTGCACGGTCCTGGAGTGGCGGGAGGAAAAGAGATAGACGGGGTCCCCGGAAGAGGATTTGAGACCGGGTGCGGGATAGAGCTCGGAAGCATCGTATTCGGAGGTATCGGGCCAGAAGTCGGTGTTGGGACGGCCTCCGCTGGGAATTGGAGGGTCGAACCAGTGCAGCCAGCCGTGATGACCTGTCGACCAAGAGATCAGTCACGAGAGCGTCCATGAATAGATGGACAGGATCGCACCTGGATGGATGAGCTCGCCGTCCCCGGCACATGTGAACCTGTGGAAATCATCGGGTTGAGCTGGGACCTTGCGCGGGTTGACGTTGCGTCTCAGATGCCAGGGACACTCACCAGCCCTGATAGCCAACAAGCACTTTGTCCTGGATGGTCCTCGGATCGGCGCTGCGAAGGCAGATAAGCGTGAGGCGCTGGGAGGGCACGAGGTCCAAGCATACCGTCTCAGCGTACCCCCGTCCTGAAACTCTCTTCTCGCCATGAAAGAGATGTGGTCTGTGTCTGAGTATGGTACAAGGGACGTCCGGTGCGAGCTGCGGATGTGCAGTGTGGATCAAGCTGGAAGGGTCAAAATAAGGTGTAGCTGATCCGTTTGTCACCTCCCACGACCATGGACCGCGAGGCAAGTCGACCGTAATGTTCCTCTCCGGCGCAACATCATGGACGGCGTCCTCGTCGAACGTGCCCAATTCATCGTCGACAAGCTCAGAACGTGAGTGCCGTGAACCATCTGTAAATGCCTCTGGCTGATACCCCCCAGTGTTCCCGACACGACACGTCTCTTGATCGCCATCGCGGGCGTTCCGGCGTCTGGCAAGTCCTCCTTCGCCGCTCGCCTCGTTCACCAAGTCAACGCGCTCCTCTCTCACTCGTCCTCATCCTCAGCGTCCCGGGCAATCCTCGTCGGGCTCGACGGCTGGCACCTCACCCGCGCTCAACTCGATTCCATGGACGATCCAAAGCTCGCACACGACCGTCGCGGGATCCACTGGACGTTCGACGCATCTGCCTACGTCGAGTTCGTCGCTCGCTTGCGCAACACAATCTTTCCTGTGGCTCATCGTGATCCTTCCTCTGACCCGTCGGTTATCTACGCCCCATCCTTTGATCACGCGCTCAAGGACCCGACACCCGACGCGGTAGTCATCCAACCAGTCCATCGGATCATCATCATGGAAGGATTGTATACTATGCTCAACATCGACCCTTGGCGCGAGGCAGCTGCTCAAATGGATGAACGATGGTGGATCGAGATCGACCCCGCGCGGGCGAGGACGCGGTTGGTCAAACGGCACGTACAGACGGGCATCGTAAAGAATGTGAACGAGGCCATTTGGCGTGCGGAGAACAACGACGAGGATAGTGAGTATGCGTTGAGTGAGTTGGTGCGACGTTGCTCACGTTGAGACAGATGGGAGGTTCATCTCTAGGAACTTGTTCGATGTGACGCATGCCATCCAGAGTGTCGACGACCCTGCATATTCTACTGAATAGACGGAATGTCATTGTGGTCTAATTTGCAAGTTTGAAAACTGTCATACTGTGGCCATCTAGCTGACGCCTCTGTGAGGTTCTCTCCAAAGATGAAGTGACAAGCTGGAGAGAGCTGCTCATTGGTGCTCTTCCCTCCACGAGGTTCCTCGCTGATTGTCGATCAAGCTCATACCCTCTGTTCTCGTCATTCTGTACTCCCTTTCCGTCCCTCCCACTCTCGTGTCCGCGTGTCAAGATATCATTGTGTCTCGTTCATCCTCAAGTGAGATGTTTTGTATGCCAGACCTTCTGTTCACAAGACTGCAACCCTAATTGCGGGACAATTCGTCATTATGTTCTGTCTTTCTCTCTTGGTGGTGCTCTGTGGTGTGATATTGTATTACCTTTGTTCTGTGTACCAACTAATGGAGTGCATTGAAGATGAAGAGGTGCTGGCAGATTCCAAGTACAGTGAGTGCAATTGGCACCTGAGGGCAAAGAAGGAGGAGGCAAGAAAGAGAGCAGAGGAGGTGTGAAAGGTGGTGGTGATGGATGCCAGGAAGTGTGCAGAGGAAGAGGCAGTGCAATGGGGAGTAAGTGTGCTTCATGTGTCGTGGATGCAGCTAACTGGAATAAAGGTGTTGGAGACCAGGCCGAATGGCACACATAGACATGCCCACTTTTACCTACAGTCACTTTATTTCCTTTTCCAGACTACTGCTACATTTCCTTCCCATTGCCCTCCAGTCCATTACTATTGACTGGAGGTGAGCTCACATTCATTACTTACAATAGATATAACATACTTACAACATGTACAGGCTAACTGCCTGAACCTATAGCTACATAAATATTACAGTCCATTACTATTGACTGGAGGCTAACTGCCTGAACCTATAGTCCAGTGTACTCTTTCAACAGGTTATGAGCCCTGTATAGCACAATGTCCTCCAACCCAATGTGCAGCAGACAGCCTACCCATGATGAGACAGTGGGAAGACTTAGACCTGCAGTGTTTCCTAGAGGTGAAACCACTATTACTCCCAATGCATCCACTGGCCAGCTATATTCTCCACAACCACACAGACCATCATCCTGCAGCTCATCACACTTCAGAGCATCAACTCAATACTTCCTGGATGATTTATCAGACTCAGAGGATGAAACCATTTTACCTTTAAACAGAGCATTGACCCATCAAAATATACTCATCTATTCCACCTCAAACCAAAGCTGACAGAGACCAACTATGTCACATGGACAGGAATCATATAGCATGCCCTAGAGACTGTTGAACTCCACAATTACCTTGACCTCCAGTTTACCAAACCATCTGGGCTCACACTAGAAACCTGATGGCACCCTGCTTGCTGGCAGAAAGCAAACCTATTTGTTAGCTCAATACTTACAGCAGTAATAACAGAGGAAGTGCAGAACCAACTAGAACATTTACCCACAGTAGCAGAGATCTGGAATGAAGCACACCAGCTATATGTGGGCACTACTGCCACAGACTGGACCATGTTCATAATATCACTAGTCACTACCTGATATGCAGATGGAGAGGATCTAGCAGCACACATCACAAAAATGAAGTCATATTGTCATGATCTTATTTTAATGAATGAAGACATTGATAACCACCTATTTGCCTGCTTTCTATGCATCTTCATGTCAAATACATGAAATTATATCTTTGCTGGCCTACCAGCATGCTACACTTCATCTGAAGTTAAACAATGCATCCAGGAGGAACATGGAGTATGCACAAGTCAGAATGCTAAATCTAGCTTCTAAGTCACCTGCTTCAGATCAAACAAGAGCAGATGCAACCAGGAACCTATCTCTGGCCAATTATACTATGATAACTGTGAAATCCCAGATCATCAAACCAAAGACTTCTGGTTATAAGGAGGGAACAAGCACTGGAAACAGAAGGTAAAGAAAAAAGAGTCAAAAGATTTAAAAGATTCAAAGTGTGAAAAGGAAAAGACAAAAGACAATGCCAAATTCAAATCAAAAGGCAAACAAGTGAATTAAGCCATGACTAACTTCAAGAAAAGTGAAAGTGAATCAGATAATGACTCACCAGACTTTGACCCTGTCAGCTGTTATGCATACCTAGTTAGATGTGCCACAAGCCTACAAAGAAAAGAGGCAAAAAGGGAAGTGTCAAGTTATCACAAATAGTATACAAGTGCTCAAAGCTGGAAATCTAAGAGCTGCTATGCTACAGTTTATATATGCTACAGTTAGGCACATGGACCAAGTCCCTAATGGGAATATTCCCATACATGCAGCATGGGGATCAAAAAGAAGAGAAGCATTATAAGAGCCATTTATTACACTAGGCCCAGGTAGGATCAGGCATAGACCTTCAGAAGAGGGAACTATAAGTGGGGTGAGCTTGATGAAGGGTCAGCTCATGGACAAGGAGTGGTGTGACACAAGAATGACACCAGCAAGGGGGTGCTTGAATGAGGTGTCAAGCTTTAGCAGGGACACTAACAAGCTTTCTATTCAAGAAAACCCTAGACTAAGGCTAAGTTCTAATATTTAAAGTATTTCCCTGCATAGGTATTGGTTATGTGATATGGCAGATCACAGATGAGATCCAAGTATAGTTCCCAATGACATCTGATCTGTGGCAGAAATCCATCAGATCTTCTTGACCTTGCTGCTACCATGTCTATTTCATCTCTGCCTTTTCTATATGCTTTCTTTTTATTCTCCCATATTTTCATAATATGGCTTCTTTTCTCTTCCATTTCCTTGATTCACAAGGCCATTGCCTTATTCCTTAGTTCTGATCCATGCCCTTTCTCTTATTATATATGTTACACTGCAAGACCTTGAGCAACTACACCTATGGCCTTAATACATGCTCCTGCTACTACTAAGGGTACTGCTAAAGCCTAGCCTTTGAACTAAATGCTAGGAGAACTAGGCAAGAAGAATTTGAGTCAAGGAACTTGTGAAAACCTTAGAGATTCAAGTATACAAGACTGGAGAACTCTAGCTTGGACTTGTAGTATAAGATTATAGGCTAGATTAGTCTAGACCTAGTGAAATGTGAAATTGTGATGGGGTAACATGGTCACATGATGTGACTATGTGAAGAGTTGAAGGAAAATGCAACAGGGTGAAAAATAAAATAAAAGGGAAAATATGCATTATAATAATATATGAATAAGTACTTACTGCCATTGGCAGCCATAGATAGCAGTAGTTTAGAGCAGCCTCCCTGTACTTGGTCTATATGCAGACCCCAGCAATATATAAGATGGGAGTATGAGCTGGATTTTCCCAGTCTTTTACTAGTGTTATAATGCATATTTTCCCTTTTATTTCATTTTTCATCCTGTTGTATTTTCTTCTGACTCTTCACATATTCACATCACATGACCCTGTCACCCCTTCACTGTGTCACTATGTCACATCTTCACTATGTCACATTTCACCACTTTACACTTTACTAGGTCTAGGCTAATCTAGCCTATAATCTCATACTACCTGTTTTCCTCATGTATTTCTAGACTTTCACTCTCTTTCTGCCATTGGGTAGCTTACTGTACACCACTGTAGGGCAGGGTACTCTCTCTTGGTCTGTACTCAAGATACAATAGTATAAAAGGGGTCCAAGTCCAAGCTGGAGTCTCCAGTCTTATGTACTTGAACCTCTAAGGTTTTCACAGGTCCCTTGTGTTATGCACTGTAAGATCACAGTGCCACAGGCTCACAAAAAAAGGGTTTGAATCAAGAAGAGTTCTTGAGTTAACACAAGTATAGTACAAGTGCTCAAGACTGGAGTTTTGAGATGCTAAGGCTACAGTATTTATACTACAGTGCACTGTGCATGGACCAAGTCCCTAATGGGAATGTTCCCATGCATGAGGCACAGGGATCAAAAAGAAGATGTTATAATTATTTTTCACTTTTCACATCACATGACCCTGGGAACCCTCACCTTTTCACTTCTTCACATTTCATACTTTCACATCTTTACATCTTCACATTCTAGAACATTCCAGACCATGACATCATTACCTGGCAGTTTCCATGAGAAATTGCTAAGATACTCACTCTCTTATTGCCATTGGTCTGCTTACTATAGCATAGTTTAGGGCAGACCCTAGCTACATAGTCTGTGCACATATCTGTATCATATATAAAGGGCTGGCACAAGCTGGAACTTTTCAATCTTGTGCACTTGAGCCTAGGATTTATACAAGTCCTTGACTCTTCTCTCTCTTTACTTTTGCCTAGTTTACTGTGGATCTAGCTAAAACCACAGCTTTAAAAAAGTGTTCACTGGTTCCAGTATCAAGACATGAGGCCAGGATAATTGAAACTGTTTCAGAAGAGAAGTTACCTGAGAACCATTAAGGGTCTAGCTTTTCAGAATGGAAAAGAAGAGATAGAAATGAAAAGAAGTACAGGGTTCTTGAGGCATGAGGCTAACTCTATGCCCTGGATCATGTGATCTGTCACATGACTTGATAAGATAAAAGATTAGATAACCACATAATAAAGATAAGATAAAGTCACATGATCAAGAAAAGAAAAAGGCATTATAATATCTTGACTTAGTATCCTTCTTGCCTAGTTCTCCTAGCCTCTAGTTTAAAGGCTAGGCTTTAGCAGAACCTCTAGCAGCAGCAGGAGCACACATCAAGGCTATATGTATAGTTGCTCAAAGTCTTGCAGTGTAACAAACATGATGGTCAGCAGCATGTGACCATGGGAACTGTTGAGCACATGATTGTGCAAATAAGTAACCTTATAAAAATAACCCTAGGCTAAAACTAAGTCCTTTATATGAGAGTAATTCCCTGCACCAGATATCAGCCACATGATATGGCAGATCTCAAATAAGATCCAGGTACAGTTTCCAATAATATCTGATCTCAGGATCTAGATTAGGATCTGCATTTGTGGCAGAGATTCAGATTGGATTTTCTTGGCCTTGCTGCTGCCATGTCTTATTCATATCTGAGAACCAGTGCACTTTTCTTCCATTCTCCCACATTCTCATGGTGTGGCTTTTCTTCTATTTCATTTCTTGATTCATGAGGCCACTGCCTTACTCCTTATTTCCACTCCATGCCTTTCCCATCCTTTATATGTTATGTACTCAGCAAACACTGACAGTTTACTCACATGACCATGGGACTTGCCTGCCTTATAAGGTTAAACCCTAGGCTTAGGTTTGATTTATTATATCAGAGTATTTCCTGCTCATGGGTTGATCATGTGATGTGGCAGATCTCAGATGAGATCTTAGATCAATATCAATGACATCTGATCTCAAGGATCTAGATGAGAATCTGATCTATGGTAGAGATCTAGATAGATCTCCTTAGCCTTATGGTTGCCATGCCTGATTTATATCCATTGACCCTAAGTAGCTTCTATTCTCCCACATTCTCATGGTTGTGGTTTCTCTTCTAATTCCCTTGATTTATGAGGCCACTGCCTTATTTCTTACTCATCACTTTATGCCCTACTTCCTATTTAAGAAGGTATGAGAGGTTACTGCTATTGGTTACATAGATAGTAGGTTACTTATCCTATGTATAAGGTTATGCCTCCCTGGCAATATATATATAGGGTGGGCAAGACCTGGAGTCTCTTCAGTCTTGATCACTTGTATCATATGCTCATTTCTTTGCTTGGGCTTATACTTTGAGTTAACCTAAGTAGCTCCTTCTTCTTCTCTTATGGCCTGAGCACTAGTTGCTAGTGTTAACTCAGGTTATTTCCTTCAAGATTCACAAGCCTAGTTCAGGGCTCTAGTTTTAAAAGCCCTCTTGTTATTATCATTTGCCTGTCACTCACTAGTATTGCATAGTACTTGGATTGCACTCTTGAGGTACATAACATTATATACTAGTTGAGGGGTTACTGCTATTGGTGTCCATAGATAGTAGACCTTAGAGTAGGTAGGCCTCCTGTACTTGGTCTATGTGCAGATCTAAGCAATATATAAGGCAGGGATTACAAGCTGGGATTTTCCCAGTCTTGCTCTCTTGATCTCTTAGCTGGTTATACAGGATAAGCTACTTTCTGCTGGCTGTTGATTTATATAAGAGTAGTGATCTCATCCTTTCTTTATTTATCTAGTTAGGGGCCACTAGCTAAAAGCCTCACCAGTTTTTCCAGGACAGAATAGAAGTGTTTACCAAGAAAGTTCAAGTATCAAGGCAGGACAGGTAGTTACCCATTTCAGTTATGCACCTTCCTAGTGCTTTTCTAAACCAACACAGACCAGCAAGTAACAAGCTAACAACAACAACAAGAGGGCTTTTAGCTAGATGCCCTAGAACTAGGCAGATGAGAAAAGATGAGGGTTTAATGATAGCTTACAACAAAGAGAGGAACCAAGAGAATAAGGACCTTCCTGGGATCACTGCATAGCAACTAATGCAAGAAGGGAGTAAAGATATTGAATGTTACAAGTGGTCAAGACTGGATTATCTAGAGTCTCTTTCTACCCCTTATATATTAATTACAGATGTGTACAGACCAGGTACAGGAATGGTAACTACTATCTATGAATCAATAGCAGTAAGTACACAGAGCTGATAAATAAAAAAGCATAGGATAAAGAGAAGTAAGGCAGTTAAAACAGCAGTAGCCATCCTATCCTTGTATCTCAATGCTAGCCAGTGAACACTTTTCCTAAGAGCTGTGGTTTTTAACTAGTTCCACAGAGAACTAGGCAATAGGAATGGTGATAAAGAGTCAAGTGCCTTGTATAAAGCCCTAAGAGCTCAAGTGCACAAGACTAGGGAATACCCAGCTTGTACCAGCCCTTTATAAATGATACAAAAGTGCACACAGATCATGTAACCAGAGTCTGCCCTAAACTATGCTACAGTAAGCTGACCAATGGCAATAAAAGAGCAAGTACTGTGGCAGTATCTTATGGTAACTGCCAGATAATGATGTTATGGTCTGGAATGTTCTAGAATGTGAAGATGTGACAATGGTGAAAAGGTGAAGTGGTGAAAAGGTGAGAGTTCCCAGGGTCACATGATGTGAAAATGAAAAAATGATTATAACAGCAGTGGCCTTATAGATCAAGAAAAGAAGAAGAGAAGCATAGGAATAAAAGCATATAGTATTAGTGGATATGAATGTGGCCAGAAGGCCATGAGATTAAGAAGATCCCCATTTGGATCTCTGCCACAGATCAATCCTAATCTAGATCCATTTGATTAGATGTTATTGGCATCAATCTAGATCTTATCTGAGATCTGCCATATTATATGACCAATACCTATATGCAGGGAAATACTCTGATAAAGAATCAAACCTATGCCTAGAGTTAACCTTGTTTTGTCATGTGAGTCTTACAGTCATGTGACAAGATTGTTAGTATTCTATTAAGCATGTAACACTACATCTATGATCTCATTACATCTGTGGCAGAGATCTTTGTCCTCATATAAGACCCTGGTCTTTTATTATAAGTTTCTAACTTCTCTTCCATTCATTTTCTTGATATGTGAGGGCACTATCTCACTTCTTCATTTCTACTCCATGCTTGCTTCTTCTTTATTTAATAGTGCACTCTTACTGCTAGCAGTGTCCATTGTGAGCAGTAGTCTAGGGTAGGCTTAGTGTACATGGTCTGTGTACCACTCTGGGTCATATATAAGGGGCAGGTATGGATATTCAAGTCTCTTCAGACTTAATTACTCTGTACTTTGCAGTTTGCACTTTTTCAGATTCCAGCTCTTTCAAGCTAGATCTTTAGTTGCATAAGCATAAGTCTCTTCCAAGTTCTCTTTCATTAATTCCCCCTTGGTTGCTTCTCTTCAGAGCCTCCATTAGAGTTTTCTCTTTATGTTTCTTCTCTTCTCTCAAAATCTAGGTTTACCCTTTGAAATCCAGAGTTGTAACAAATAGTTTAAAGGTCTTGAATCATCTGTAAGTGAATCACATGTCAGCTATTGTTATGATTAGTCTGTTTATTTTCTATCTCCTTGTTATAGCTTCAGATTTTATGTGTCTTTGACACTTTCTGTTGTGGGAATCCACCCACAGTCCTTGATTCTTCACTGACACCTTGAGAAACACCATTGTCCTAGACCTTTCAATATCTATATGAGGCTTTTGTCTAGTTGCCCCTAACTAGGCGAGAGGAAAAGGATGAGCCTGTGTGAGGTCCTGTATATAAACCTGACTAGGTAGCGGATGAGAGCTGAGGAGGGACCCCCCTAGGGATTGGCCCTTAGATTGAGCTAAGACCTTAGCCTAAGTCACAAGAGGTCAAGACTGGAGAATCCAGCCTTGACATCTCCTGCCTTATATATTGCTGGCTACTATGCACGGACCAGCTACAGGAGACCTACTCTAAGGAAGCTATCTATGGAGCACCAATAGCTGAAGGGGCTCATGACTAAGTAATAGATAAGGTAGCATGCATGGGGTGTGGATCAGAAATGAGGCAGTGGCCTTGCAAATAAGGGATGGAGAGGAGATATGCCACACCATGAGGATGTGGGAGAATAGAAGGGAAGCACCTAGATCCAGATCTATGAGTAAGGCATGGCTCCTAGAGGCCGAGGAGATCTATCTAGATCTCTGCCACAGATACAGATCCTAATCTCCATAGAGATATTATTAGTGTTACGGCTCAAGCCTAACACAACAGTCTCACGTGACCATGGGAACCTTAGAGCATGAGATGCACTGGTCATGTGATCAGTTGCATGTGATCATGCGAATGAGTTGCCTAATAAGGCAAACCCTAGGCTAAGGCTAAGTCCTTTATTCAGAGTATTCCCTTGTACAAGGTATTGGTCACATGATGTGGCAAATCTCAGATGAGATCCAGATCTTCCGATGACATCTGATCTTATGATCTAGATTAGGATCTGATCTGTGGCAGAGATCCAGATTGAATCTCCT
>JBBPJW010001311.1:0-12844 GCA_038088935.1 Pulveroboletus aff. viridisquamosus
CTAAGCCCTGGGCCTAGACCTGTCATGTGACCCGTCACGTGCCCTGATAAGATAAAAGATTAGATAACCACGTGGAAAGATAAGATAAGGTCACGTGATTGAAAAGTTGAAAAAGCGGACTATAACAATGACATTTAGTTTAGGATGGCTAGCCTGCCATTTCAGTATCAGTCACATGATGTGGTAGATCTCAAATAAGATCCAGGTATAGTCCCCAATGATATCTGATCTTAGGATCTAGATTAGGATCTGCATTTGTGGCAGAAATCCAAATTGAATCTCCTTGGCCTTATGATGGCCATGCCTATTTCATATCTGAGAACCAGTGTGCTTTCATTCTCCCACATCCTCATGGTGTGGCTTCTCTTCCATTCTATCCCTTAATCCATGAGGCCACTGCCTTACTCCTTTATATCTGCCCCATGCCTTTCCCTTTCCTTTATAATAGAGCCAGTTATACTATTGGTGTTTATAGATAGTATAGTCTAGAGTAGATCTCCTGTACTTGGTCTGTGCACAAGCACTGGCAATATATAAGGCAGGAGGTGCAAGCTGGGATTTCCCCAGTCTTGCTCTCTTGACCTCTTGGCTGATTATACAGGCTAGTTTACTACTAGTGTTATGGTTTTTTGCCATCCTTGTCCTTGATACTTGCTAATGCTCCTTAATGGATACTTCTAATCCTGTCCTAATGCTGGTGAGGCTTTTATGCTAGTGGCCCCTAACTAGGCAAATAGAGAATGGAATGAGACCACCTCTCTTGTATAAACCAATGACCAGCAGTACTAGTGTTAAAACTAGCCTGTATAACCAGCCTAGAGGTCAAGAGAGCAAGACTGGGGAAATCCCAGCTTGCATCCCCTGCCTCATATATTCCAGTGATCCATGCATGAACCATGTACAGGGGGCCTACCCTAGACTACACTATCTATGAACACCAATAGCATAACTGGCTCTGTGATATAATGAGGAAAAAGCATGGGGTGGGGATAAGGAGTAAGGCAGTGGCCTTATGAATCAAGGAATGAAATGGAAGAGGAACCACCATGAGAATGTGGGAGAATGGAAGGCACACTGATTCTTAGATATAAAAGAGGCATGGCCACCTTGAGGCCAAGTGTTATACACTGGCACTACTTAGCTAGGGGCTATTTTTTATTCTTATCTTAAGCTAAGTTTTCTTTACTATTTACTATCTTTGACCACTTTCTTTGATCTTATCTTATCTTATCCCTTATTGTAGTCTAAACTTTCTCTGATGTTATGGCCTAGCCCTCTAATATCATACCTTACCTTTGCCTTGCTTTCTTTTATAATTACTTCCTATTTGCCATTGGTTCCTATTTAGTTTCCCTTTGCCCTATTTCCTTATTTAGCATTGTTCTCTGTATACCAGCTACCTCATGTATTTCTCATGGCCTGGTCCATGCACACTTTGTAGCGATATATAAAGAGGCAAGGGCATAGACTGGTTTTCCAGTCTAGAGCACTTGTTTACTTGTTTACCTTGTTTTCTAGTGCCTCCTCTAGGCTGCCATTCTTTTGTCTTCCCAATGTTGGGCACCCTCCAAGGTAATTTCCCCATGCTATTGATCTAGATTCATAACATCAAGAAGATTCCATCTGGATCTCTGCCACAGATGCAGATCCTAATCTAGATCCTAAGATCAGATATCATTGGGGACTGTACCTGGATCTCATCTGAGATCTGCCACATTATGTGACTGATACCTTGTGCCAGGAGAATACTCTGATATAAAGGACTTAGCCTTAGCCTAGGATTATCCTTATAAGGATACTCATTCACATGACTATGCAACCATTTGCATCACATGCTCAACAGTTCCCATGGTCACATGCTGTGAACTGTCATGTTCACTAGTTGCATAACAATTTACACTTTATCCAGCATTCCTCATAACTACCCTGACTTGTCACTGCCTTTCCTTGCCATTCCATTTTTCTGCTCCTCTCCAGACTTACTTCAAGCTTACTTCATATTCCCTTTTCTCTGTTGCTACTTACTTAAACATAATAAGCATTTTCACTTGATAGTCTCTATGCTATTTATTGTAACTTCACAATAACTCCATTCTATCTTTATTCTCTTCTTTGTATCTTACCTTTTAAACTTACCCAGTTGCTATTTCATAATGACATCTGTTATCTACTTTCCTTGACACCTTTATTTTTATTATCCTTCATTTCCAAGCAACATTGTTATCTGTCTTTTCCTCTAAAAATGACTCCTGTCTTATCTTTATTTTTTCTTAGATAACCTATACCTCCATAGTACTTAAGGAGTCACCTCTGTCTATAGTATCTTTGTTTAAATATTGACAAAAACACCCCCTGCTCTTGTTGTTTGAAACGGAATCACTACCCATTGCTCTTGATACTCGAGTTCTCCTTGGTGGATGCTCCTAATCTGTCCTTGATAACTGCTAGGGCTTTTGTGCTAGTGGCCCCTAACTAGGCAATGTAGAGAATGGATGAGATCCCAGGCCCTTGTATAAACCCTAGCCAGCAGTGCTGAGTAATCAGACTGTATAACCAGCCAAGAGGTCAAGAAAGCAAGACTGAGGAAACCTCAGCTTGCACCCCTTGCCTTATATATTGTCAAGACTAAGGGTCTACCCTAAATAGTGCTATCTGTGGTCACCAATAGCTAAAGTAGCTCTTGCCTCTAAATAGATATATGAGGGAGAACATGGGGCGACAATGAGGAGTGAGGCAGTGGCCTCATGGATCAAGGGTTTGGAATGAAAGAGGAACCACACCATGAGGATGTGGGAGAATGGAAGCACACCGGAATAGATCTATGAAAGTAGCAAGGCTACCTGGAGGCCAAGGAGATCCCATCTGGATCTCTGCCACAGATCAGATCCTAATCTAGATCATAAGATCAGATGTCATTGGAAGATCTGGATCTCATCTGAGATCTGCCACATCATGTGACCAATACCTTTGTGCAAAGGAATACTCTGAATAAAGGACTTAGCCTTAGCCTAGGGTTTGCCTTATCAGGCAACTCGTTCGCATGATCACGTGCTACTGATCACATGACCAGCGCATCTCGTACTCCACAGTTCCCACGGTCACGTGAGACTGTCGTGTTAGGTTTGAGCCATAACAATACTTATATATTTAAGGAAATTCACCACTGCTTTCACTTTGCTTTGTTATCATTCCAGACTCTAGGATCTGCAACTTTCCTTGTAATGTCATTTTTTTGACAAAGTAACAACTTTACCATTTGCTTATTTAAAGTCTCAATATTCTATTCTTTACCAGCCATAACCAGATCATGGAATTACTATTATGATGCTTTTTTTTCCTTTTTGATTATATAATCATATCTTATTTCTGCCATGTGGTTATCTAATCATTATCTTATCTAGGACATGTAACAGGTCATCAGAATGAAAGCATAGGGTTAGCCTCATGCATTCATCCTGTATGTTTCTTTTCATTTTTATTACTTCACTTCCATTTCAGAAGCTAGATTCTTGATGGTTCCCAGGAAAGCTTCTCTTCTTTTTAATCCCCATGCCACATGTATGGAAATGTTCCCATCAGAGTTTTGGTCCATGTGCACTTCTTGTAGCCATATAAACTGTATCCTTAGCATCTCAAAGCCCCAGCTTTGAGCATTTGTAATACACTTATGTTAACTCTTGAAGCTATCCTTTACTCTTTCCTCAAGCATTTGGCACTGCAATCTTGCAGTACATAACAATTACCTTCTTTAAAAATTTGAATGGTATTACAATTGGTTTGTTTCTTTTCTTCATTTGTCCTAGCTTCTTACCTTTGCATGTCTCAGATGCTTTCTTGTTATATTCTGGAACATTCAGACTTCCTCTATTCCAGAATATTCTCTTAGTCAGCAGGTATTACTTATAGCCTACTTCCATCATAATTTATCCATTTCCACATGAATCACTTACTCATCTTTAGTCATGTACTCCAACTTATTCAACTGAGTCTAAACCTCATTGCCTTTATATAAGTAGTGTACTTTCTCCCTTATGTTTCTTACACTACTTCTACCTTATTCTACCAATTTTACTGAGCTTTCTTCAAGCATTGTTTAAATCTTAGCCCACTCTCACCAAGAGAGTTCTGCCTGCATTTACTAATGGCAGGCATCACACAAAAGTCCTTAACAAGCACTAGCATTCTTGTTTTGTTTTCAATCTTTACTAAGAGACTATAATGCCATCCCATATTTGCACTATCCTTAGTACCTGAGGTTGACCCCAGTTAAGCCTCTTCCTCTAGCCCAACATAGTCATAAGGTCTATGTTAGTCTCTACCCAGGCCTAGCATAACAGATGGCCTAAGAGTAGCCAATCAGATCAACCTAAATATTATAACACTTTTTTCAGTTTTCTAATTATATTATATTATCTTATTTTCTCCATGTGTTTGTCTAATCTTTTATCTTATCAGGCACATGATGAGTCACATGACTCAGGGCATATTAGCCTCATGAACTTCAGACCCAAGAGGTTAGTTTAATCTCCATTTCTTCTCTTTTTTCCATTTTTTAGAAGCTGGACTCTTAATGGTTCTTAGAATGGCTTCTCTTTCTTTAAATCTCCATGCCACATGAATGGGAACTTTCCCATCAGGAACTTGGTACATGCATGACACTGTAACCTATATAAACTGTGGACTTACAATCTTAAAGCCCCAGCTTTGACCACTTGTGCAATACTTATGTTAACTTGTAGCTTCCCTTTATCCTTGATCTTTTTCTTGTGAGCCTGTGGCACTTTAATATTGAGGTGCATAATACTTGCTCAAAGCTTATCTATATCCCTTTTTTACTTCCAAACTTTGGCTCAGAATTGAGCACAGCACATTTTTTGTTTTACAAAAGGAGTTAACCTTGTATTGAGTTGAAAGATTAGTTGATGAAATTTGGGCATTTCAAGGCAAGACTCACAGACCAGAAATCTAAAGAATCATACTAGAATAGGATCACCAAAAAAAAAAAATTCAGGGTCATTAAAAAAACTACTCATTATCAATGCTATTATTGGGAGAACAAAGTTAAAAGAAAGATACTTGGAAGAAAGTTTGAAGTAGCAAGACACTGATGTTTTAGTGGCATATCTATTGAAAAAGAGAATTGATGTCATCAAAGAAGATAGGATAAAAAAGATTGGAAGATCCAGGAAATTCATGTTGGTTTGACTTTGCTCCCTTAGATTTCCCATCCTCTTAAAGAAAGTAACTCCCCAATCTAGCTATGGCTGGTGAAGGCACAGATATTATCACCTTGATTGATCAAATGTTGGAACTCTTACTTCAATCAAAAAATAATATTACCAGGAAAGTTGTGGATCCAGGAGCCTGGAATGGAGACAGGCAGAAATGGAAACATTAATGGATTTCACTCTGTGTTTGGGTAAGAGAACAGAAGTGGAAAAACAACAGATTACAAATAATTGTAGTTCTTTCACGCATGAAAGGGCTAGCTAATGACTTTGCAACTATAGTGTTGATGAAGTATAATAACAAGGAAGACAACTACATCTGGCAAGATGGTCATAATATAGGTATAACCTATGGGAAAACAGCTTGGCCAATATGGGCAGAACTGCAAAACAAAATCAAGAGCCATTTCTGGATCAAGGAATTAGCCCATTAGAGCCTGAAGAAGCTGCAAACATTACAACAACAAGGGAGGCAAATAGATAAGTTCCTCAATAAGTTTGATCTATTATACAAAGAGGCTAAGATTGATAATCACCATGTGGTTAAGTTATTGAATCAGGCAGTTGACTATAGGGTTTATTCTCAGGTAGCCCTGCAAGGCAGCAATGATAAACAAGATCTCAATATGCTCACTCACAGAACCACCACAATGGTATCTAATTTGAGATCCATTAACCTCCTTATATACTATAATTTGATTCAAGTGACATAACCCAAGCATTAATTGGATTCAAAAGATGATTTACTTTCCACAATGTGAAGCCATTTGTCAGCAACTGGATGTTAACATAGTAGAGAATAAAAATTTAAAGAAGGAATTATTAAAAGAAGTATAGCCTTTTCTAACAGTTTTCTCCCAGAAGAAGTTCAAGTATATGCCCATATGCAAACCATGGGATTATGCAGTAGATGTAAGACTGGATTTTATTCCAAAAAAAGGATGAATCATTCCTTTAGCTGATGCTAAACTAACAGAAGTTGGAGAATTCATTAACAAAGAATTGACAAAGAACTATATTCAGCTCTCCAAATTCCCTTAAACATTCCAGTCTTTCTCATTAGCAAAAAAGATGGTGGAAAACAGATGGTCATTGATTACTGGTATCTCAATGAGATGACAATAAAAAATGATTATCCAATTGCTCTTATTTCAATACTAATTGATTATTTAAAGGAAGCAGATCTTTTACCACCTCTATTGGTGCATATGAACCACTAGTGATGTATTTCAGCATGTTCAATTTGCCAGGTACATTTCAAGCAATGGTCAATGATATTTTCTGTAATATGTGGGTAAAAGTGCTAATATATATTAATAATATTATTATCTTTACCAATGAAAAATTTATCACTGATCACTTTAAAGTAGTTCAAGAAGTTTTATGCCATTTATATTATACACCACACTGAGTGCAATCCAAATACCAATGTAGACCAGTAAGTAACAGCTACAACTGAATTAACAAGAGGGCTTTTATGCTAGTGATCCCAAACTAGGCTTGTGAATCTTGAGAGTAAAAGAGAAGACAAGAAGGAGTCCAAGTTAACACAATTAAGTGCTTAAGCAGAAGAGAAGTAAGATACAAAAGTGATCAAGACTAGAGAAACTCCAGATCCTGCCCACTCTATATATATATTGCCAGGAGGCATAGCCTCAGTATAGGATGAGTAAGTTATCATCTGTGAACACCAATAGCAGTTACCTCTTATATCTACTAAATATGAAAAGGCATGGATTGATAAGTAAGGTATGAGGCAATGGCCTTGTGAATCAAGGGATATAGAAGAGAATTCATACCATGAGGATGTGAAAGAATGGAAGAGAAGCTCAGGGACAGTGGATATAAATGTGGCATGGCAATCTTGAGCTAAGGAGATCTATCTAGATCTCTGCCACAGATATGATCCTAATCTAGATCCATTAGATCAGATATTATCAGTATCAATCTAAGATCTCATCTGAGATCTAATCACAGTCATGTGATTAACACCATGAGTGGGAAATACTCTGATATAATAAATCAAACCTAGCCTAGGGTTTATCTTGTTATGGCAGGCAAGTCCCATGATCACATAAGAATACCATCAGTATTTGCTAAGCACATAACAATTTAAGGGATCATAATCTGTTCCTCAAACCATCAAAATGTCACTTTGCTCAAGAACAAGTAGACTATCTGGGCATGGTTGTATCTAAAAAGGGGTTACAAATTCAGTTGAACAAGACTAAAGCCATCACAGAATGGCCTATATCCACTATGGTTAAACAAATGCAATCTTTTCTGGGACTAGCAAACTATTACCATCATTTTGTTTCTAATTTTGCAGATATTGCTTATTCTCTTCATGCTTTTATATGCAAGAATGCTTTATTTATTTGGACTAACAATTTTTATTGGGCTTTTGACTGCTTAAAAATACTTCTTTTCTCTAATTTCCTGCTTATTTACCTTGACTTCTCTTATCCCCTTTGGATCAAAACCAATGTATCTAATGTTGCTATGGGTACAGTTTTCTTCTATTAATCCATGGATGGTTCTTGGCATCCTGCTACTTTCATGTCTTAGTCATTTACTCCTGCTAAATTTAACTACCTTATTTATGACAAGGAACTTTTAGTGGTGGTGTTAGCTTTAAAATATTGGCAACATTATCACCTTGATTGGTCTTTATTTGAAATCTGGACTAATCATAAGAATTTGAAGTACTTGTGGAAACCACAGGATTTCTTCCCTTACCAAGCTCAGTGACAAGCATTTTTGGCCAAGTTCAATTACATTTCTGTTTATATGCCTGGAGTTTCTAATGGGCAAGCAGATTCTCTCTCTTGTTGATCTGATCATGGGATCCTGGCTGATCTCAACAAGGACATTACTCTTCTTTCTCTCTCCCTTTTTATTTATTCCCTTGATATCTCTTCTTCTTTCTTTGCCCATGTCATTTCTGCCTTGAAGAGACCATTGTTACCCCCTTTCTGGTGCTATGACAAAAACTATAAGATTTTCCAAAACAAAAACAATCAAACTTTCATTCCATTATCTTTATGATTCAAGTTATTACATTTAACTCATTTTTTACCATTGGGTGGATATTCAGGTCAACAGAGGACTTTTCAACTTCTTGCTTGGTATTACTATTGGCCTTCTTCAGAAGAAAACATTACTACTACTTTTATTTATCATTGCCCTATTTGTGCAATAATAACAGGCCAAGAACTTCCCACTTCAATATTCCCACTTTCTGTGGCATCTTTACTATGGGAGGATATATTAGTCAATTTGGTTACAGGTTTACCTCTAGGAAATGGGAAAGATGCAATTCTAATGGTAATTAATAGATTTTCAAAAGAAGTTGTTTTTATTTCTTGTTCTTCTTCACTTTCCTCTCTTTTTCTAGTGTAACTTTTCAGAGACCATGTTTGATCATGGCATGGCCTTCCCTACTCAATATTTTCAGACAGAAGACTGCAGTTTGTTTCTGAGTTTACCACAGATGTTATACACTGGCACTACTTAGCTAGAGGCTATTTTTCATTCTTACCCTAAGCTAAGTTATCTTTACTATTTACTGTCTTTGACCACTTTCTTTGATCTTATCTTATCTCATTTTATATCTTATCATGCCATAAGGTTGGGTCTAGCCTGGTCTAGCCTTTGTACCTCATATAGCATAGTCTTTTACCTTATTGTACTCTAGACTTTCTCTAATGTCATGGCCTAGCCCTTTGATGTCATACCTTACCTTTGCCTTGCTTTCTTTTACTAATTACTCTCTATTTGTTATTGGTTCTTATTTGGTTTTTCTTTGCCCTATTTTCTTATTTAGCATTGTTCTCTGTACACCAGCTACCTCATGTATTCCTCATGGCCTAGTCCATGCACACTTTGTAGCAATATATAAAGGGGCAAGGGCATAGACTGGTTTCCCAGTTTAGAGCACTTGTTTACTTGTTTACCTTGTTTTCTAGTGCTTCCTCTAGGCTGCCATTCTTTTATCCCCCCAGTTTTGGGCATCCCCCAAGGTGGTTTTCTCTTGCTGTTGGTCTAGATCCATAACAACAGAACTCAATTAGATGTTGAAAATCTCTTCAAAAGTTTCAATAGTGTTATGATAGATCCACTTCTTTTCTTTTTCCTTCTTTGTAGCTTCTGAAACAGATATTTCTTAACCGTTGCTGAAAAATGTCGATTGGTCCTAGTGATTGCTAACTAATTCAAGAGACTGGGTTTTAGACTAGACCCCAGCAGAACTAGGCAAGAGGAAGTGTAAGAATGGTCAAGGACTTGTATAAAGCCAAAGGCTCAAGTGCACAAGACTGGGGAAATTCAGCTTGGGCCAGCCTCTTTATGTATGCTACAGTGATGTGCACGGACCATGTAAATGGATCCAGCCCTAAGTATGCTACAGTCAGCCGACCAATGGCAATAAGGGAGCGAGTACCTTAGCAGTTCCATGAGGAAGCTGCCAGGCATGATGTCATGGTCTAGGCTGTGACATGTGAAGGAGTGAAAGTGTGAAGGAGTGAAATGTGAAGATGTGACAATGTGAAAAGGTGAAGATGTGAAAAAGTGAAAAGATAAAGGTGTTCCACAGTCACATGATGTGAAAATTAAAAAGTGATTATAACACTACCCCGTCTTTAGGTCTCGGATTCCAGACGAGACAAGGGCAATGCTACAGAGGAAGTGAGATTCTCATATGGAGAGAAAAGGGAACGGAAATTGGAAAGGGTGAGGCCTCGTAGTTTCCTTGGTGCAGTGGGATTTTTGATATGAAAGATCTCAATAGCTTGTGGTGCATGCTTGAGATTGCTTTCAGGTTCCCATGTACAATCAGAAACGTCATAGCCTTTCCAATCAACCAGATATTCCAACTTTCCTCATTTTACCCGTAAATCAATAATTTCATGTACTTCCCATTCTTCATGACCCTCCTCTGTTATTTCGATAGGATCTGGTCGAATGACAGGTTGACTTGGAAGAGGTTCATGATATGGTTTAACATGAGAGATGTTGACTACTGGATGGATGCGAACCGAAGCTGGTAACTTGAGTCATACTGCATTTGGTAAGACGTCAAGAATTTTATAAGGCCCTATCCACTTCTGAGTGAGTTTCTTAGAAGGATATGGAAGGGATAGATGTTTAGTGGATAACCACACTGATTGGCCTTTCTCATAATGGGGGGCCTCAGATCGTTTTGAAGCAGATTGTCTCTTCATACGCTCTTGTGCTTCTCGCAATGCACCCTGAGTATCTTCATGGGAACGAGCAAGTTCTTGAGTGAAAGAGTTGGAAGGGGAGTGTGGTTCAAAACCAAGATGAGGAATATATTTCTTGGTGATAGCAAAGGGTGAAGTTTTAATTGCAGAGGAGTAGGCGTTGTTATGGGAAAACTCTGCAATTTTGATCCAATCAACCCATTGATCTTGTCTCTTGGCAATGAAAAGACGAAGATATTGTTCCAACTCGTGATTAATCCATTCAGTTTGTCCATCAGTTTGGGGATGAAAGGCAGTGGACAACTTTTGGGAGATGCCAAGGGAGTGGCACAACTCTTGAGTAAAAGCAGAGGCAAATTGTGGACCTCTATCTGACACAATGGAAGAAGGGAGCCCATGTCGACACCAAATGTGGTCTCAAAACATCTGAGCTAAATGAAGAGAGGAGGTTTTTGAAGAAGAACAAGGAATGAAGACCACCTCTTTTGAAAATCGGTCTACAACTACTAAAATTGCATCATACCCAGATGATACTGGAAGACCTGTGATAAAATCCATTGATATGTCTTTCCACGGTGAAGATGGGATTGGTAATGGTAGAAGTTGACCTGCTGGTGCTTTTTGTGAACCCTTCGTGAGGGAGCACACTTGGCAGGTTCGTAAATATTTGTCTATATCTCTTGTTTGATCCAGCCAGTAAAACCATCTTTGTAATAAATGAAGAGTTCTCTGTCTGCCTCCATGTCCTGCAATGGGTGAATCATGACAGTGTTGAATGGCCTCTTGCCTGAGAGGTTCGGGGATGAAAAGAGCATTGGTTTCAGGATGAGTGTAGTATTTATTGTCCTGATTATAACACAACCCCAAAGGCAGGGTAATGTCTTGAGAAGCTAGAATAACTTGTAAAAGGAAAGAATTGGAAAGAGAAATCGGTCGATTGGGAAAAAAGGAGGGAGCTAGAATGACGACATTCTTATTTGGTTCGTCTAGAATGTCACCATGATCTGCCCATTGGAATAGTGCATCAGCTCGACCATTGGCGGAGCCGGGCTTGTAAACAATGGTAAACTGATACTCCATAAGGGTTTCCACCCAATGAGCTTGACGAGGAGAAAGATCTTGTGGTTTTCTCCAATGTTCCAATGCTTGATGATCTGTCCAGATTTCAAAATCCTGACAATCAATAAGGAGATGGCGCCATTTGCGAAGCGCACTAATGACCGCTCAAAGTTCTTTATCATAAATAGGGTAATTGCGCTCTGCACTAGAAAGGGAATGGGAAAGAAAGGTAGCTGGACGCCACTGGCCATCCACCAAATAAAAGAGCACCGCTCCAATAGCAATATCAGAGGCATCCGTTTCCACACGAACAGGTTTGGAAGAGTCGGGATAGACAAGGAAGGGGGCGGTGGACATTATGGATTTAAGCTTATCAAAAGCTTGTTGTTGTAGCGAGGTCCACAAAAAGGATGTATCTTTGTGAGTGAGATCATTAAGGGGTCTCGCTATTTGACTAAATCCCTGAATGAAACGTTGGTAGTAATTTGCCAAACCTAGAAAGGCTTGAACTTGTTTTAGAGAGCGAGGAACCGGCCATTCTTGAATAGCAGCAACTTTGTTCTGCTGCATCTCAACCCCGTCTTTAGAAACAACCATCCCCAGATAATCAACCTTTTCTTAAATAAAGTGACATTTGGACGGTTTAAGAAAGAGGTCATGTTGACAGAGTCGATCAAGAACTGTGCAAACAAGTTTAGCATGTTCCTGCTTTGTTTTTCCTTTTGAAAAAATGATGATGTTGTCAATGTAAATTGTTATAATCACTTTTTACTTTTCACATCACGTGACCGTGGGACACCTTTATCTTTTCACCTTTTCACCTCTTCACATTGTCACCTCTTCACATTTCACTCCTTCACATTTTCACATTTTCACATATCACAGCCTAGACTATGACATCATGCCTGGCAGCTTCCTCATGGAACTGCTAAGGTACTCGCTCCCTTATTGCCATTGGTCAGCTGACTGTAGCATACTTAGGGCCGGGTTCATTTACATGGTCCGTGCACATCACTGTAGCATATATAAGGAGGCTGGCCCAAGCTGGGATTCCCCAGTCTTGTGCACTTGAGCCTTGTGCTTTATACAAGTTCCTTGACTCTTCTACACTTTCCTCTTGCCTAGTTCCACTGGGGTCTAGCTAAAACCCAGTCTCTTGAGATAGTAGCAATCACTAGGACAAGTCGTCGATTTTCAGCAACGGTTCAGTGCAGCCGTTTCATAAATAAGCACGAAAGGCCAAAGGTCTTGGAAAATATCATTGACCATGTTTTGAAATGTGCCCGGGCTGTTACACATGCCAAAATACATGATGGTTGGTTCAAAGGCACCAAT
>JBBPJW010001312.1:0-12811 GCA_038088935.1 Pulveroboletus aff. viridisquamosus
CAACTGGGAATTCATGTCTCACCACAAGATCCCTACCACCTGTCTTCCCCAAGCCCTCCACATCTGAAATGTGGATGCTTCCACAAACAGCAAGGGAAGAATTACCCACACCTGCGAAGTTGTCCTTCATATTGAAACCTTTATCTCCAAGGTTCTTTGCTACATCATGGGATGTGGTAAGGAGACCTTGATTCTTAGACTCCCTTGGCTGAAAGACATCAACTCCACTGTCAATTGGAAAAGCAGCACACTGACTATTCCATCTGCCCTTGAAACTTTGAAGGAACATTATCATTTCAACTTAGCCCTTCCTGAGCTTAGAAATCACAAACCCCAAGAAACCACCATTGACATTGACAATCTCTTCATTGACTACTTGCAACATAAAACCCCAGAGAAGTTCCTCCAAGACTGTCTCTACTCCTGGCACTCTTCCAAAGTAGTAAATACATGTTCCACATTTCTTCTCTCCATCACTGTGGCTAAGCTCACCACCTCTACCAAGTTAGCAATCGATGCCAATGTCTTGAAACCCAAGACTGAACTACCTGAAGAATTTTGGGAGTTTGCCTCAGTATTTTTGGATACCCCCAAAACCCTTGATTACCTGCTACTCAGCAGGCCCTATGACCATGAGATAAATCTAAAGAATACCTTCATTCTGAAGATTGATAAGGTTTACCCCTTATCCCCCCCAGAATGCCAAGCAACTGAGGAATTCTTGAAAGAAAACCTCCAGGCTAGAAAAATCTGCCCTTTCAACTCTCCCCAGGCCTCCTTCTTTTTCTTTGTCAAGAAAAAGGATGGCAAACTCCACTCCTGCCAAGATTACTGTTACATGAACAAACACACAGTTTGCGACACCTACCTCCTCTCTCACATCTCTGACCTCATCAATAAGCTTTGAGAAGCAAAGCTCTTCACCAAATTTAACATCTGATGGGGGTATAACAATGTTTGTATTAGAGACAGACACCAATGGAAGGCCGTGTTCATCACACACAAAGGGCTCTTTGAGCTGATGGTGATGTTCTTTGGCTTAAACAATTCTCCTGCTACATTCCAGTAATTCATGAATGATTCCTTTAGGGATATGATTGCTGAAGGATGGTTGGTCATTTATATGGATGATCTCCTCATCTCCTTCCCAGACTCCAAAACACACTGCCTTTGCACTGCCTATGTTCTCCAACACATGGCAGACCTAGATCTTCACTTAAAACTGGAGAAATGTACCTTTGCTGCTAAGTCTGTTGAATATCTCAGCATAATTGTCTAACCAGGGGAACTTGTGATGGACCCTGTAAAGCTTGATGGAATCACCAAGTGTCCTGTGCTGCAGAAGGTCAAGGACATTTGATCCTTCCTGGGCTTCACTAACTTCTACAGGTGATTCATCCCTAATTATTCCTCCATTGCTTGCCCTCTCCTTAATCTCACCAAGAAGATGGTCCCCTGGTCCTGGTCACCTGCTTGTCAGGAGTCTTTTAACTCACTGAAAGCCCTCTTCCTCTCCCAGCCAGTACTTCAACTCCCCAACCTCTTCTAACCATTCACTATTGCCACCAACACATCTGCATATGCCTCAGGTGGAATTCTCCTCCAAACCAATGCCAACAGAGACTGGCACCCCTGCTCTTACCTCTTCCAGATGTTCTCTCCTGCAGAATGAAACTATGACATTTACAACCACAAATTACTTGCTGTGATTTGTGCCTTGAAAACCTGAAGACACTATCTCCAAGGTTTTCTCCATGTGGTTCAGGTCTTCACTGACCATAAGAACCTTACCTACTTTAGATCCCCACAGACCCTCAACTGTTGACAAGCCTGCTGGCTTCTTAACCTCACAGACTTCGACATCCAGCTCCAACACATTGCTGGATCCTCCCTTGCTGGGTCTAATGTTCTCTCCCATTGTCTAGACCTTTGTCCAGATTCCTCCTTGGACAACTCCACAGTCACCCTACTCCTGGAGACCATCTTTTGTCACATCATTGATGCCACCCTTTGAACCCACATTATCAAACACAAAGTCAGCAATCCCCTTTACCTCTCCATCCTGCAAAAATGGGATGGTCCCATGTGCAATGGGTTGCAATTACATTTCTATGATTGGCAACTTTGCAACTCCATGCTTACATACCGCAATTGCATGTACATTTCCCCTGATGAGTTACTCCATCACTCCATTCTCCAATACTGCCATGATCACCCCATTGCTGGTCACTCTGGTTACTTGAAGACCCACCAGCTTGTTCAAATGGAATTCTGGTGGCCCAGCCTTGCAACCTACATTCACAAATATGTCGACAGCTGTGCTGTTTGCCAGCAAAACAAAGTTAACACACACCCCTCTCACCCTGCCCTCTACCCTATTCCCTCCACTGCCCAATGCCCCTTTCAATAGATCTCCTGCAATCTGATCACCAATCTTCCCCAGTCTGGCAACTTTGATTCCCTGTTGATTGTGGTCAACCATGGGCTTAAAAAGGGGGTAGTTCTTATTTTCACCAAGAAAATTGCCACCACCAAGGGTATTGCAACCCTCTTTTTTCAAAAAGTCTACAAGCATTTCAGCTTGTATGACAAAATCATCTCTAATTGAGGCCCCCAGTTCACTTCTGCCTTTGCCAAGGAGCTTAGCAAGCTCCTAAACTATGACCTTTCCCTTTTCACCACTTACCATTCCCAGACAGATGGTGAAATGGAACAAGTCAACCAGGAGATTGAAACCTACCTCTACATCTTCTGCAGAGCTAACCCTTTCAAATGGGCTGAGAACATTTCCCATGTGGAATTCATTCACAATCAACATCCCCACTCAGCCACCAACCAATCACTGTTCTATCTCCTCATGGAATATAAACTCTGTGCCCTACCCTCCATTATTTCCAAAACATTAATGCTGGCCATTGCTGACCAGCTGAAACTTCTAACCACAGCAAGGGACAAAGCCCTAGCTGCCCATGCCCTTGCCTGCCAAACCATGGCTTCTCAAATCCACTCAAAGTTTGTTCCTTTTTCCAAAGGAGCAAAGGTATGGTTAGAAGCACAAAACCTGAAATGCTCCATTACCAACCCCAAGTTTGCACCAAAAGGGAAGGATCCTTTACCATCACAGAAGTACTTTCTCCCATGACCTACAAACTCTGCCTCCCAGTCACATGGAAGATTCATCCAGTCTTCCATGCTTCCTTACTATTGCCCTATTGCAAAAATGCCATTTATGGGAAGAATTTCCTGGCTCCACCCCCAGACCTTGTAGAAGGTCAAGAAGAATATGAAGTCAAGTGGATATTAAAACATTGCAGCTTGCCTTCCTCCTGCTCCTTCCTAATCTGATGAAAGGGATATTCTATAGAAGAAAACTTGTGGGAAGCTGAGTCCAATCTCACTAATGCCTCTAAGCTTCTGACCACTTATAAGAAGCAGAACTCCCTCATCTCCCCTCAAATCAAATTCCCCAAAAACAAACCTCACTGCCATTAAACATGTCCAACAATACCAACACCATCTTTACCTCCACCTCTGACATTCCATCCTTGCCTACTCAAAAAACCCTCAATGCTATGTTCTCCATGCACACCCATATCCTCCCTTCTGGAGAAATCTCTATCTCAGCTAACCCCTCTCCATTTACTTCTCCATCCACATTACTCATTGATAGTTTCCCCATAGAGGAAATGGAACCTGTCCCCATCATCTTGTCCCCTGTCCCTACCTCCCTTGCCAATACTCCATCATTACCCATTGCACTCCCCATTCCACCTCCCATGGCACATGTCACTGCCCCCTGTTCCATCACTGCAGTTAATTTACCCATTACTGCCCATGCTCTCTGCCCTGGCAATCACAATGATGTCTACTGCATCAGACTTTGGTCCTTCATCTTCAACTCCTACCTATCCATTGCTATCAGCTCCCACCTTGACATGAACTCCCCCTTGTGGGCCCTGTACCATCTCTACCATCAGGTAGAGAAGATGTCACTTATCACACAGCTCCTCTGCTGTACCACTGAAGTCAACACCAATGCAGTCTGCACAGGGCTAGAAACCATTTACTGCCAGTCATTCCTTATCTTTGATAACCTGACCTACTAACTAGAACTTGGTGAGTTCCTCATGGACCTTGACTGCTTCAAGCAGGAATCTTCTGCAGCTTAACAACATTTACCCCTGACACACCCTGCTACTCCCTCCACATCCTTCTCACCACTTACCCCTGCAGAAAGGGACTCTGTCTCACACACTGAGGCCTGGTGGTCTGGTCATAATGGCTGTGCAATGCTTCCCTCCAGTCACCCCTGCTATCATGATGGCTGCTTTCAATACCATGCCTTGGGCCATCAACAGGTCCAATGCCCATCTTATCAATGCCCCACCTGCTTACAATGGCAACCTGGCCATAACCAGTCTTGCTGCCCACTTTGCTGCCCTTAACCTCCACCATTCACCTCATCTTTCTCCCCCTTTTCTTCTCACTCCACCCACTCCTCAGCCTCCTCTTGTCATTCCAGAGGCTCCTACCACTATGCTCCCTACACTCACACACCTCCTCCACCTTTTTATCACACAGATGATGATGATGACATTATTGACAATATTGGTTGGGCCAACATCACCAGCTCCCCCGCTGCTTACGATTAGTCATCAGATAGGGACATATGACATACAAAGGGGGTAATGTTACATTTCCCCTCTATTTTTCCTCTTTTCTCACTCATTTAAGCTTCATATTCACATATCTTGAATGCTTTCTTGTTCTTGTTCTGGAACTTCCACTTCTTTTGTTCCAGAACATTCTCTGACTCAGCAGATATTACTCATGATCCACTTCTTTCACACTTAGTCATTGAATATGATGCTGTCACCTGATTCTCTTGCATTCCATCTGTTTTCACACAGATTATTAGTTATCTCCTATGACTCATACAACTGAGTCTGAACCTTATCCATTGTACTATATAAGTAGTGTACTTCATCTCCCCTCTCTCCTTACACTACTTCTACCTTCCTATCCCTATATTGTACCCAGTACCTTGCAATCCACTCTTAGTTCACATATCAGTGCATAAGAGAAAACCCCTAGTCAACCCAGTCAACCTACTAGCCTAGCATCACTAGTATTCTCGACCCCATCATCAAGTTTAAAGCCAGTGTCATCCCTATAAGTTGCACTACTTCCCAAGCTGACCTTTATTGAGCTCTCTTAGTTACCCCCAGCCCAGTTCCCTCTTCTGAAGGTCTATGCTTGTTCCTACCTGGATCAAGTGTAACAGGATGGCTAGGAGTTGTTATTTCAATTATAGCCTAGACTTTCTCTGATGTCATGGCCTAGCCCTTTGATGTCATACCTTACCTTTGCCTTGCCTTCTTTTACTAATTACTCTCTATTTGCCATTGGTTCCTATTTAGTTTCCCTTTGCTCTATTTCCTTATTTAGTGTTGTTCTCTATACACCAGCTATCTTATGTATTTCTCATGGCCTGGTCCATACATACTTTGTAGCAATATATAAAGGGGCAAGGGCATAGACTGGTTTCCCAGTCTAGAGTACTTGTTTACTTGTTTACCTTGTTTTCTAGTGTCTTCTCTAGGCTGCCATTCTTTTGTCCCCCCAGTATTGGGCACCCTCCAAGGTGGTTTTCTCTTGCTGTTGGTCTAGATCCATAACAATTGGTGTACATAGATAGTAGATCTTAGAGTAGGCCTCCTGCATTTGGTCTATGCACAGACTTTGGAAATATATAAGGTAAAGGATACAAGCTGGGTTTCCCCCAGTCTTGCTCTCTTGACCTCTTAGCTGGTTATATAGGATAAGCTACTTCCTGCTGGCTATTGGTTTATACAAGAGTAGTAGTCTTAGCTTTGTTTCATTTATTTAGTTTAGAGCCACTAGCTAAAAGCCCTACCAGTTATTCAGGACAGATTAGAAGCATTTATCAAGATAGCTTAAGTATCAAGGCAGGATGGGGAGTCACCCATTTCAAGCTTAATGTAAAGAACATATTTTAGACTTACTCTAACCCTTTGTCCTCTTTCCAACCCCTTTAAAATTCAGAGCACTAGTGTTACATGTCTAGTGAACACAACAGTCTCTAACATATGACTGTGGGAACTTTAGAGCATGTGATGCAAATGGTTACAAAGTCATGTGACCAGAAGCATGTGATTATGCAAATAAGTAGTCTTATTAAGATTAACTCTAGACTATAGCTAAGTCCTTTATATTAAAGTATTTCCCTGTACATGGTATCAGTCATGTGATGTGGCAGATCTCAGATGAGATCCAGGTACAGTCCCTAATGACATCTGATCTTATAATCTAGATAGAAGATCTAATCTGTGGCAGAAATTCAGATTGAATCTCCTCAGCCTTGCTGCTGCCATGCTTCTTTCATGTCTCTGATTCTGTGCACTTCCCTTTTATTCTTCCACATTCTCATGATGTGGTCTTTTCTTCCATTCCTTCCCTTGATCCATAAAGTCACTGCCTTACTTCTTATTTCTGCTCCATGCATTCTCCTTCCCTTATTTATATAGCTAAGCAGTTACTACTATTGGTGTTCATAGATAGTAGACCTTATGGTAGGCTCCCTGTACTTGGTCTGTGCACAGACCCTGGCAATATATAAGGCAGGAAATGCAAGCTTAGATTTTCTCAGACTTGCTCTCTTGACCTTTTAGCTAATTATATAGCTCTACACTACTGGCTTATGGTTTATACAAGAGTAGTGATCTTTCTCTCTCACATTGCCTAGTTTAGGGCCACTAGCTAAAAGTCTCACCAGTATCTCAAGAATAGAATAGAAGCATTTACCAAGAAAGTTCAAGTATTAAGGATAGAATGGTAGTTACTGTTACAACTAGAACTAGTGCAAAGACACACCATAGAAGATAAATCCAAGCCCTATTTGATCAATTCTTTAGAGTATTCTGGAAAAAATCCAAAGTATGCCCAGTGTTTAATACCATGGACAAGAATAGTTATATTAAGGAAACTCTAGGCTAAAATTTAGTCCATATTTTCAGATTATTTCCCCATTTTAAATAATAGTTACATAATATAACAGATATATTATCTCTAATTAAATCTGATCTTTATAATATAGATTAGAATCTGATTTGTGGCAGAAATTCAGATGAAATTTTCTTGACCTTATGGCTGCCATATCTTACTCACATCTGCTGTCCCAGCACTTCCATTCTTTTACTTCTATTATATTTCCTCTTTTTTTCCCCTCCTGCTTGTTTTAGCTTCTGATTTTGTGCCCTTTAGACATTCTTGTTGTTATGGATCTAGATTAATAGCAAGAGAAAATCATCTTGAGGAGAGAACAAAGGAATGGCAGCCTAGAGAAGGCACTAGAGAACAAGGTAAATAAGTAAACAAGTGCTCTAGACTAGGAAACCAGTCTATGCCCTTGCCCCTTTATATAATGCTATAAAATGTGCATGAACCAGGCCATAAGGAATATATAAGGTAGCTAATATACAGAGAACAATACTAAATAAGAAAATAGAACAAAAGGAAACTAAATAGGAACCAATGGCAAATAGAGAGTAATTAGTGAAAGAAAGCAAGGCAAAGATAAAGTATGACATCAGAGGGCTAGGCCATGACATTAGAGAAAGTGTAGGCTATAATGAGATAAAAGGCTATGCTACATGAGATTTAAAGGCTAGACCAGGCTAGATCTAACCACATGGCATGATAAGATATAAGATAAGATGAGATGAAGTAAGATAAGATAAGATCAAAGAAAACAGTTAAGAATAGTAAATAGTAAAGAGAACTTAGCTTAGGATAAAAATGAAAAATAGTGTTGCAAACCAATGCAATGACCACTTTCACTCTCACGTGATCGTGGGAATCCCAACCCTTATCAGGCTAAACCCTAGCTTAGAACTAGGCATATCTTATACGAGTACTCATAAGGTTAGTGACCACGAGGCACATCTAGAATCTTCCCTAGATCTTCCCTGGATCTTCCCCGATCCTGATCTGATCTATCTCCGTGGATCTGACGGATCTGCCGATGGATCTCATCTGTGGCTAGAGATCCCTGTCCTCGCTGTGTCCTGACCCCTTACCTTCCATTCCCCCACTTCATTCATATACGATACATGCATTCTCTTCACGGCCTACACGAGGCTGCTCCCTTTACGCTAGAGGCTAGCTTACTGTACTACTTCAGGGTAGACACGGATGTACATGGTCTGTGCACCATCTAGAGTAGTATATAAAGGCCGGCTCAGAGTGCTAAAGTCCCTCAGACTTTATCACTTTGAAAGCATAGGCAGTTTAGGCTTGAAGATCAAGCTCTTCTTAGGAAACCAGGCCCTTCAGCGGCACAGGATCTAGGCAGTCTCGCGTCTGTGTCTCATTCGAGTCCTCTTCGTCAAACATCTTCCAGAGTCTTCCTCAGTTGCTCCTCGAATCAAGCCACCACTAGGATATACTTCATGTTCCTTCTCTTCCATCCACAGTCTAGGTGTAGCCTCTGGTTTCCAGAGTTGTAACAAATAGCACCTAGCTAAGTAGTGCCAGTGTATAACACTTGTTGTATTCTGGAACCTTTAGACTTCTTTCATTCCAGAACATTTTTTCACTTAGCAGCTATTATTATAGCATGCTTTTTTCCATTTATTTTCATATAAATTACTTAATTATTACTTGTTGTTATATATCTAGCAAATATAACAGTCTCTAGCATGTGACCATGGGAACTATTGAGCATGTGATGTGATCCAGTTGCAGTCATGTGACTTGACAGCATGTGATCATGCAAACAAATACCCTTATCAAGAAAACTCTAGACTAAGATTAAGTCCTTTTATTCAAAGTATTTCCCTATGCCAGGTAATAGTTATATAATATGGCAGATCTTAAATGAAATCCAGATGAATCTCCTTAGCCTTGTTGCTTCCATGTCTCTGTTATCTCTGCTGTCTTTACATACTTTCCTTTTATTCTCCCATATTCTTACAATGTGGTTTTTCTTTTATTCTAGTTCCTTAATTCATGGCCACTGCCTTACTTCTTAATATCTGCCTCATATATTTCCCTTTCTTATTTAATAATGTACACTTGCTGCTATTGGTGGCCATAGATAGTAGTAGCTTAGGGTAAGTTACCTGTACATGGTTTATATATCTATCCCAGCAATATATAAAGCTAAGTGTTGCAACTCTGGATCTCAGAGGCTAAACCTAGATAAAGAGCAAGAGAAGGAATATGAAGAGGAAACTCAAGAGAAGGCTCTGGAGAGGAGCAATCAAGAAGAAATTGACAAAGGAGGACTCAGAAAAAACTCATGCCCATATAACTGAGGACCTTTCCTAAAAGGGTAGGAATCCAAAGAAGTGCAAACTGCAAAGTACAAAGTACAAAGTATGAAGTAATCAAGTCTGGAAAAACTTGACTACCCATACCTGCCCCTTATATATGGACCAACTACACTAAGCCTACTCTAGACTATCTACTGGCTGTGGACACCACTAGTAGTAAGAGTACACTATTAAATAAGAGAGAAGAAGGCATGGAGCAGATATGAAGAAATAAGGCAGTGACCTTGCATATCAAGGGATAGAAGGAAAGAGAAGGAAAGACTTGTAATGGAAGATCAGGGTAAAATATGAGGATAGAAATCTCTGCCACAGATATGATGGAATTATAGATGTAGATCCTAGATTTGTCAGATTCATGGAGATATATCAAGATCTAGATGGAAAAAATCTATGGCAGATTCTGGAAAGATCTTGGATTCTGTGTTACATGACCACTGACCATGAAGATACTTGTAAATAAGTCAGATTACAAGCTAGAGTTATCTGAAAAGAAGTGTGTTTCCCACAATCACATGATGTAAAAGTGGTAGTTGCATAAGATGCATAACACTAAGGGTACAATCTGGGATTTCCCAGTCTTGCTTACTTAATTACTTGTATGATTATACAGTTGTCTGGATCCTTTACTTGGAATCTTATATAGTCTCTGCTGCTCTAGTGTTCCTGGCTTATTCTTTTCTTTTGTCTAATTAGAGGCCACTAGCACAAAAGCCCCAGTTTAGTAGTACAAGAGAGCACATATCCAGAAGTAGAGTAAGGAATAAGTTTTTTCCTTTCTAGTTTAGCAGAAGAATCTAAAGCAGCAACTACTGCCCTGTCCTTATGATTTCCTCTGATAGTTGCTTTTTGCTAAATCCTAAGGTGGGCTTTTAGGCTAGTGGCCCTAACTAGGCAAGTAAGAGAAGGGATAAGCTGATAGGTCTCTTGTATAAACCAATAGCCAGCAGCACTAAATAGATCAGCCTGTATAACCAGCCTAGAGGTTAAGAGAGCAAAACTGGGTTTTCCCAGCTTGCACCTCCTGCCTTATATATTGCCTGGGTCTGTGCACAGACCAAGTACAGGGAGCCTACCCTAAGCTATGCTATCTATGGACACCAATAGCACTACTGGCTCTATTAAATAGAAGAGGGGAAAGCATGGATTAGGAATGAGGAGTGAGGCAGTGGCCTCATGAATCTAGGGATGTAATGGAAGAGAAGCCATACCATGAAGATGTGAGAGAATGGAAGGCACACTGGTATCAATCTATAAAAGGGGCCTGACCACCATAAGGCTGAGGAGATCCAATCTGGATCTCTGCCACAGATCAGATCCTAATCTAGGTTATCAGATCAGATATCATTGGAGAGCTGGATCTGGATCTCATCTGAGATCTGCCACATCATGTGACTGATACCTGGTGCAAGGAAAATACTCTGATATATGGAGTTAGCCTTAGTCTAGGGTTATTTTTGATAAGGCATCTCATTTGCATGATCATGTGCTCCTGGTCACATGACTATGCAACCATTCACATTACATGCTCAACAGTTCCCATGGTCACATGCTGTGGACCGTCATGTTTGCTAGTTATGTAACAGAACCAGTGCAATACTTGTTATTACTGCTAACTCATTCAACTGAGCTCCAACCTTATTTTTTGTACTATAAAGTAGTGTACTTTATCTCTTATCTCTTTATACTACTTCTTACCTCACTACTTACCTTGTACTGTATGTTCTAATAAATTCTGTCCTTATTTGTGAAGCAGGGACTACCCACTATTCCTTGATACTCTGGTCTACCTTGGTGAATGCTCCTTCCTAGAACCTTCTGTAGCTTTTATGCTAGTGGCTACAACTAGGCAACTTGGGTTGAGACCTAGGACTCTTGTATAAACCTAGTTGGCCAGACAGTAAGCGAGAGCTAAGGAGGGATCTTCTTAGATCAAGTCCCAGATCACTACTGTGAACTCTAGCCTAGAGGTCAAGAGAGCAAGACTGGGGAATACCCAGCTTGTATTCCCTGCCTTATATATTGTGCAGGAATGCGCACAGACCATGTACAAAGGGTCTACCCTAAAGTATGCTATCTGTGGTCACCAATAGCATAAGTAGCTCCTGCCTCTAAATAGATAGATGAAGGAAGAACATGGGGTGGCAATGAGGAGTGAGGCAGTGGCCTCATGGATCAAGGAATGGGAATGGAAGAGAAGCACTAGTCCCTGAGGAGGCATGGCTGCCTGGTGGCCGAGGAGATCCCATCTGGATCTCTGCCACAGATCAGATCCTAATCTAGATTGTAAGATCAGATATCATCGGATAGATCTGCCACAACTCATGACTGTATCATGCTTAAAGGAATACTCTGAATAAAGGGAAAGGACTTAGACCTTAGCCTAGGGTTTGCCTTATTAGGCAACTCATTCGCATGATCACGTGCAACTGATCACATGACCAGCGCATCTCATGCTCCACAGTTCCCATGGTCATGTGAGACTGTCGTGTTAGACTGAAGCCATAACAATTTGCAACTTCTTGTTAGCAAATGAAACAGGAGCTTCCTGCTACTCCTTGATACTCAAGTCGGCCTTGGTGGATGCTCCTATTCTGTTCCTGATAACTGCTAGGGCTTTTGTGCTAGTGGCCCCTAACTAGGTGAATAGAGAAAGGATGAGTGATGGGCCCTTGTATAAACCCTAGCCAGCAGTTCTGAGTAATCAGACTATATAACCAGCTTAGAGGTCAAGAGAGCAAGACTGGGGAATCCCAGCTTGTACCTCCTGCCTTATATATTGTCAAGGTCAGTGCACAGACCATGTACAGAAGGTCTACCCTAAAGTGTGCTATCTGTAGACACCAATAGCTAAAGTAGCTCTGACCTCTAAATAGATATATGAAGGAGAACATGGGGCAACAATGAGGAGTGAGGCAGTGGCCTCATGGATCAAGGAATAGGAATGGAAGAGGAACCACACCATAAGGATGTGGGAGAATGGAAGTGCACAGAAATAGATCAATAAATGCAGCAAGGCTGCTTGGAGGCCAAGGAGATCCAATCTGGATCTCTGCCACAGATCAGATCCTAATCTAGATCAAGAGATCAGATATTATCAGAAGATCTGGATTTCATCTGAGATCTGCCACATCATGTGACCAATACCTTATGCAAGGGAATACTCTAAATAAAGGACTTAGTCTTAGCCTAGGGTTTGCCTTATTAGGCAACTCGTTTGCATGGTCATGTGCAACTGATCACATGACCAGCGCGTCTCATGCTCTACAGTTCCCACAGTCATGTGAGACTGCTGTGTTAGGCTTGAGCTGTTATAATCATTTTTCACTTTTCACATCACGTGACCGTGGGACACCTTTACTCTTTCACTTTTTCACCTTTTCACTTTTTCACCTCTTCACACTTTCACAATGTCACACCTTCACACTTCACTCTTTTCACATATCACAGCCTAGACC
>JBBPJW010001313.1:0-12794 GCA_038088935.1 Pulveroboletus aff. viridisquamosus
CTAAGCTAGGGTTTAGCCTGATAAGGGTTGGGATTCCCACGATCACGTGAGAGTGAAAGTGGTCATTGCATGGTTTGCAACAGTATGCAAAGATATATAACAGGAAGAAATATGATTTGAAGATGAATAATTGGATAAGGGTAAAGTACTCTGGCAAGTAATTACCAGGATTTAAAATATGGGTGGTATTATAATTAGTTTCTCTTTTCTTTTTCTTTTTTCTCTTTTATTCTAGCTTCTGATCTTTATGCATTCCACATACTCTCTTGTTACATTTTGGAATATTTAGACTTCTTCATTTTAGAACATTCCTTTACTCAGCAGCCATTACTTATAGTTTGCTTCTTCCATGTTCTATTTATTTCCACATAGATTGCTTACTCAGCCATTGCTATTATCTCTAACTCATTCAACTAAGTCTAAACTTTATCTCTTGTAGTATAAGTAGCATATTTTATCTCTTCTGTTCCTTATACTACTTCTGCATTATTCCATCTAGTTCTCCTCTGAAATCTCTAAGCTCTTCTTGTAACTTTCTGTCAGCAAGACCCACCTTTATCATTAATAAGCCCAGCATTCTCATTTTATCTTCAATCTTTGGTAAGGGACATATGCTGCCATTCTGCATTTGTACCATCACTTTAGACCCAGGGCTGACCTTATTGAGCCCTACCCTTAGTCCTAGCCTTAAGGTTTACATTAGTTTCTACTCAGATCTAGTATAATAGATGGTAATAAGTAGGTAAATGGCAGTGATGGTGTGAGTAGCAGTGGTTATGGTGGTGATAGAAAAAATAATAGGAGAAGGAATGGACAGAGAACTAGACTGGATATTTGCAATGAATATGAGTTCAGGGTTAGAGGTAATATAAGGGGACAATAAAATAAGATTCTCTATATATAAACTATCAATAAGAAGTCATATAAAGAACTAATGGAAGAGGGACTAGAAGTAATGGAAATGGTACTAGTGGAAGATATATGCATGTGAATGAAAAACAGTTGGCAGAAAGTTTCAATAAATATGGTAATAATGGGATTTGCTGGGATATTAAAGGCAGGGAATTTGCAGAGGTGGTAGATAATGTTGGGGAACATGGCTATTGGTGATATTTCTTGAATACTTACTGCCATTTGTGGCCATAGATAGCAGTAGTTTAGGGCAGCCTCCCTGTACTTGGTCCATGCACTAACACTGGCAATATATAAGGTAGGGAGTACAAGCTGGGATTTTCCCAGTCTTGCTCTCTTGTCCCTTATCTTAGTCTTATCTGGCCTTTAGGATTAGAGGCTATTAGTGGCTCCACCTTGTCACCTGAGCTTCACTGCTTTATACAGGTCTTGGTGCTTTCCCTTATTTAGCCTAGTTGGGGCCACTAGTACAAAAGCCTCTTCAGTAGCACAAGCACAAGTTAGAAGTATCCACCAAGATGTTCTAAGCACAAGGCAACAGGTAGCCCCCAATTTCAATCTATAGTTTCTTAAGCAATGAGTCTCTTTTCAGGTTCTCTTTAGCTTCCACTTTGATTGCTTTCCTTATAGAGTCTTCTTTAGAGTTCTTTTTTATATTCCCCCCTGTTTCTATTATCTAGATATAGTCTCTGGAATTCAGAGTCATAATACTTCCTGGCCATAGAATCCCACCTAAACATAAACTTGCCCCTCTGAATGCTATACATATTATTTTATCAGGTGAAACACATCCATTTTATTTTAATCCTTTTCTTATGTACTGTAGAGGTTAATACCAATACTATTTACATTGGCCTTAATAATATCCATCAATAAATTTCATTTGTCCTTAATAACCCCACTTACCAGCTCTGTTATAACTCTAAATCCCAGAGGCTACATCTAGATGCTAGAGAATAGAGGAGGAACACAAAGAAGAACTCTAATGGAGGCTCTGAAGAGAAGCAACTGAGGAGGAATAATGAAGAAGGACTTGGAAGAGACTCATGTTCAAGCAACTATGGGCTAAGCTTTAAAAGGGCTAAGATCCAAAGAAGTGCAAACTGCAAGATACAAAGTGATTAAGTCTAGAGAGACTTGACTACCCATATCTGCCCCTTATATATGGCCCAGAGTGGCATACAGACCATGTACACTAAGCCTACCCTAGACTACTACTAGTTATGAACACCACTAGCAGAAAAGGCACACTATTAAATAAGAGAGGACCAGGCATAGAGCAGAGATAAAGAGATAAGACAGTGGCCTTGTGTTATGCACCAATCAAGGTGCCTTTCAATACCAATGCAGACTGGTGAGTGACAGTTGTAAACCAATAAGAGGGCTTTTAAGCTAGTGACCCCTAATTGGGCTTTGAGTCAAGACAAGGGATGAGAAAAGCTCTTCAGCTGGGAGGCTGCAAGTCATTGCACACCAAAGATAGGAAGAAAGGAAAAGGGAAGTTATAAATCAAGTGGTCAAGACTGGGGAAACCCCCAAGTCTCTTCTTATCTGTATATATATATTCACTAGGGGCACAGCCTCAATACAGGATGACTAATACTACTATCTATGGACACCAATAGCAGTAAGTACTCTTGGCTGATAAATATGGAAGCATGGGGCAAAGAGTAGAGTGAGGTAGTGGCCTTATGGATCAAGAATAATAGAAAAAAATTCACACCATGAGAATGTGGGAGAATAAAAGGAAAAATGCAGGAACAGCAGATATGAATATGGCCTGGCAACCATAAGGCCTAGAAGATCCCATCTGGATCTCTGCCACAGATCAGATTATCATCTAGATTCTTAAGATCAAATGTCATCAGCATAGACCTAGATCTCATCTTGAGATCTGCCATATTATGTGACTATCACCATGCATTGGGGAATACTCTGAATATAAATCAAACCTTTGCCTAGGATTAACCTTGTTTAGGCAAGTGAGTCCCATGGTCACATAACAAGACCATTAGTGTTCTATTGAGCACATAACACCTTGCATATCAAGGAAACAGAATGAAAGAGAAGTCAGGGACTTATAATAGAAGACCAGGATCTTACATGAGGATGGGAATCTCTGCCACAGATGTGATAAGATCATAGATGCAGATCCATAGATTTACCAGATCCTAGAAAATAGCATTTAAGATCTAGATGGGGAAGGTTTATGGGCAGATCCTGGAAGAATCCCAGATTCTGAGTTACATGACCACTAACCATGAAGATACTCATAATAAGTCAAGCCATAAGCTAAGATTACCTGAAAAGAAGTATATCTCCCACAATCACATGAAGTAAAAATATAGGTTTGTATAGATGCATAGCAAGCTCAAATTTGGCAAGGTCCTCTCTGATGTTAATTGTTTTTGTTATGCACTTAGCAAACACTGACAATCTTATCACATGATCATGAGACTTTGTTGCCAAAACAAGGATAACACTAGATTTGTATTTGATTCTTATTTAGAGATTTTCCTGTGTATAAATATTGGTCATATGATGTGGCAGATCTCAGATAAGATCTAGATTGATTGTAATGATATCTAATCTAACATATCTAGATTAGGATCAATCTGTGGCAGAGATCTAGATGGTAATCTTATTGACCTTATAGCTACCTGGCCATATTCATATCTGCCTTTATGAGTATGCTTCCCTTCCATTCTCCCATATTCTTATGATGTGGTTACTCTTCTTATATTCCTGATCTGCAAGGCCACTGCCTTACTCTTACCCTTCACCCTATGCTTCTATATTTATTAGCAAGAGTACTTACTACTATTGGTGGCCATAGGTGGTAGTTTAGTTATCCTATATATGGGGCTATGCCCTAGGTGAATATATATACAGGGTGGTGTAGACTTGGGGTTTCCCCAGTCTAATCCTCTTGTATCATTAGCTTGTCTACTGGGAGATTCCACTTAAATTCTCTCTTTTGCCTAGTTAAAAGCTCTAGTTTCAAAAGCTTGTCTTGTTATTGTTGCCATGGGCCTTCACCACTTATCAGTTCAGGTTTGGGATAATGGCACTCTGAATGGGTGCATAACAGTTTTGAATATAAGTTCTTCACTATCCATACCCACATCCACACTCTGCCCACTGAGCCATTCTCCTCTTCTATATTCTCCTCTTCCCCTATCCCTGAGGAAATTGCCATCCTTACCTGCATTAAATACTAGTGGACTGGCTATCATGGCAAGGCATTTCTCTCTATATTTTACCTCCACTACTACAATAGCTATTTTTGATGTCATATTATTGGACACCAATGGATTAACTGCACAGTCTATTAATGCCCTACCTGCTTTTATTGGTAACCTAGCTATAACCAGGCTAATTGCTCACTTTACCACTCTATACCTTAGAAATACCACCCTGTACCATATGTTTTGGTAAATCCATTCTTGTTTGTGACTCCTTATTGGCAGACCCCTTGTCCTTTATTCTTGCAAGCTCTAGTATTCTTACTTCATCTCTATTACTCAACTAAGAGGTTTATAGTGTTATCCCACATTTATATCATGTCTTTTATTCCAAGGCTAACACTTTGTTAAGCCCTTTCTTAGCTCTTTGCCCTATGCATCAATATCTATATTAGTCCCTACTTAGACCTTGTTACAAACTTACTGCTTTTAGCCCCTATTTCTCTATTTCATCTTATTCAGATTACCTTTAGTTTTGCTAGTCACATGATTAGCAATATATAAGGGACAAGGGACAGACTAGAAAATCTAGTCTAAATCACTTGTTTCCTGGTTTCTTTGGCTTCTCTCTAATCTGAGCACCTTTTAAGGTATTTCTCCCTTTTTCTGAGTTTAAGCCCATAACAGGCCTATTATAATACCTGCAAAAAGGTGAAAATTGGCTAAAGTTGCAGTAATTAATTACTATGATCTGGCCTGCACAGTTTCCTGACCTAAACCCCATTAAACATCTTTGAAGTTACTTTAAAAGAAGGTTTATAGAGTATAAATACTATTCTAATGAAATTTATGAGTTGTGGCAGAGAACTGAAGTAAAATGGGAGAAAAAGGCTATATCAAGTACTAATATATTCAATATACTTTTTTGATTTTGAAAGTGACAAAATGGCTGCTGTTGCGGGAATCCACCCACAGTCCTTGATTCTTCACTGACACCTTGGGGAATGCCATTGTCCTAGACCTTCCAATATCTATATGAGGCTTTTGTCTAGTGGCCCCTAACTAGGCAATAGGGAAAGGATGAGCCTATGTGAGGTCCTGTGTATAAACCTGACCAGGTAGCAGATAAGAGCTGAGGAGGAACCCCCCTAGGGGTCGGCCCTTAGATCAAGCTAAGACCTTAGCCTAAGTCACAAGAGGTCAAGACTGAAGAACCCAGCCTCGACATCTCCTGCCTTATATATTGCTGGCTACTGTGCATGGACCAGCTACAGGAGACCTACCCTAAGTAAGCTATCTATGGAGCACCAATAGCTGAAGGGGCTCATAACTAAGTAATAGATAATGAGAAGAATGCATGGATCAGATATGAGGAGTGAGGCAGTGGCCTCACAACTAAGGTAAGGGGAATGAAAGAGAAGAGGTATGCCACACCATGAGGATGTGGAAGAATGGAAAGGAAGCACTAGATCCAGATCTATGAATAAGGCATGGCAACCTGAAGGTCAAGAAGATCTATCTAGATCTCTGCCACAGATGCAGATCCTAATCTCCATAGAGATATCATCGGAGACTGATCTAAGATCCCATCGGGGATCCAGCCATATCATGTGACCTATATCTTAGTACAGGGGAATACTCATATAAGACTACTAATCCTAGCCTAGGGCTTGCCTTGTAAGAATACTCATTTGCACAATCACATGCAACTGATCACATGACCAGCGCATCACATGCTCTACAGTTCCCACGGTCACGTGCAACCATCGTGTTAGGCTTGCGCCGTAACAGCTGCAATAATATTATTAATTTGAAATGGGTATATCTTCACAGCTACTGGATCAAATTACATGATCCAGGAACTAAATCATAGCTAGAAGTGTGTGCTTCCTTTTATGTCACTAATATTATGGTTTTTACACTTTTATTCTTGTTACTTCTATTTTGGTTGTTTATTTTACTATGGTGACTTGTTATAACTTGTGTGTTATAGATATAATAGAGCTTCCAGGTAAGTCAAGTCTTTTCTAGACTTAATTACTTGTGATATAGCCTTTCTTGGCTTTTCTTGTTATGTACTAAGCAAACACTGATGATTTTGTCATGTGATCATGAAACTTTGTTGCCAAAACAAGGATAACCCTAGGTTATGGTTTGGTTCTTATTCAGAGATATCCCCATGTATAAGTATTGGTCACATGATATTGCAGATCTCAGATGCAATCTAGATTGATTATAATGATATCTAATCTAATAGATCTAAATTAGGATCAATCTGTGGCAGAGATCTAAATGATAATCTTCTCAGCCTTATGGCTGCCTGGCCATATTCATATCTGCCTTATAAGAATGCTTCCTTTCTATTCTCCCACATTCTTATGGTATGGATTCTCTTTTTACATTTCTGATCCACAAGGCCATTGCCTCACTCCTACTCTTCACCCCATGCTTTTTATTTATCAGCAAGAGGGCTTACTGCTATTGGTGGCCATAGGTAGTAGTTTAGTTATCCTGTATATTGAAGCTATGTTCCTGGTGAATATATATATAGGATAGTGTGGACTTGGGGTTTCCCCAGTCTAATCCTCCTGTTACATTGGCTTGTCTACATGGGGGGTTCCACTCATTTCTTTTTTTTGCCTAGTTCAGAGCTCTAGTCTTAAAAGCTCATCTTATTGTTGTTGCCATGGGTCTTTACCACATACCAGTTCAGTTCAAATAATCATACTCTTGGGGTGCATAATATTTCTGAGTAATGTCTCCAGTCTCAAGCATCTTCAAGTTCTTCTTTACTTTTGCCTAGCCCAGTTTAGGAATTGGACAGTGTTTCTCTTTTATTTTCTGTCTTGCTGCTTTCATTATCAAGCTGAGATCACAGCAACTAAAGCTAAGCAAAATTCTCATGGATGTTAATGATGTGTTTTATGCACTACATAAAGGTTAGACATTGCAATGGTTTCAAAAGTCATTGTAGGTATAGGGGTAAATGCTGTAAGGGTGGTATGAGAAGATAGGCCAGAGATAAAAAAATAATAGTATGCATCATAACAGTAATATCTTAAAGGTAAAATTAAAGTATAGAAGAAGAAATAAAATAGAGTACTAATGGAATGTGGTAAGATAAGTGAATAGAAGTAAACTGGAGGTGTATTAAAGGAATAGAGTTGGACTTGGGATATAACAGTGGGATCTCATATCTCAGATGATAATCAAACCAAGAATTGAAAGAGGCATGAGCAAAATAAGGAAAGAATGGTACTGAGAAACTTGATGAAACTTGATGATGCTCAACTGCAAGTATAATCAAGTGCTGAATTCCCCACTGGGTGGATGGTAGGTGTTTTATAATCACACATGTCACGTTTTCTCCAGGCGCAGAACGGTCGCAAGTGCTCATCTCCTTAGGCATAGTGACAGTAAAGCTCAATGGGGTTCGAATCGCTGTCCACGTCGTGCCCCCGGTCCACTCATACTTCTTTTCTTTCTCGAGCTGAGTTCCCTTCGTTCGCTTCCAAGAAAAGCTAGGCGTCCCCCCGCCAAAATAGAAAAGAATCATGCTCCTATATGATCGAGGCTTGTCGCGGTGCTGGTTGGCTGTGTTTTTATATCCGCCTGTCTCAGCTGTCCGTGTTGCAGTTGTGGGCGAGACCACAGATGTTGGTATCGGTGAGGTGCCACTGGAAAGGAGGGGGTGCCATTAATGATGGACATCCAGCAGCTCTGCGTCCGCCAGCTCCGTGCCCTTGAAGGTACCCCGCCAGACGCGCGCCATCGAGTGTGTCAAAGTGGGCAAACGCGCACTGGATCTTGATGAGATAGTTCCGTGGGGGGTGAGCGGTAGCCGTCGGCAATTCAAGGGATAGGTTGCGCACAGGTAAACGTCGGGCCGGTGGTCATCTAACGTCATACCCCAGGACCGTCAATCGAGAAAAAACACAGCCAGACGTGTTCCTCCACCTACATACTCTGTGTCGTTTGGAACTGATTGAGATCATCTGCAGATAGCTTGCCGCTCGGTCTGTCGTCTTTCAGCCATGCGTGCCACGATGTCGAATACGTGTGCACCGCCAGTCTTGGACACGACAAGAGCGCTGTTGGCAGCCGGCGCATCCAACGCGAGAGACGAGAAGCCGCTGGTGATGCGGTCCACGCCATGGGCCGAGACGAGATCCAGATGGGACCCCTGGATATCCACGTCGTGGACTGCCGTCCTCGCTCGACCTTGAAAGTCCGTTTGGTGTACCGATCCACCTGCGATATCGCAGCTCACCCACCTTTGATAACGACGCCTCTCAAACGGAACTCGAGTCTCCACATCCAATGGGGATGAACGAACGCGTGGAAACGAATCACTCTTTCGGGATGGACATTTGCGTCTCGCCTGTCCTTCTGGGCTGTTGTACGTGCGTACAACACCCTGATCAGACGCCATCTTGGAAAAAGACGACGACGTCGGTCTGGTAGAAACGGGTGCATGCGCTGAATTAGGTGACCCCGGAGGGCAAGCACTGTGACCTACCCGTACCAATGTCGCATTCAATCGTGCCTCTCGGTACCTGAAACTCCGAGACGTCCACCTTCTCCTCACACTCAGGCTGTGTGCAATGCAGGGGCATGGCTATCACCTCCCGCGTGCATCTTTCCGGATGGAGACAGCTCGGTGAAGGGACAGACGTTCAGGGTTTTCCTCGTTTGAAAAAGCTCAGAAAGCGTTGATCTCCGCTCATGTGGTGACCCTCGGCTGGGTGTCGAGTCCCGATGGAGGATGTCTGAAACAAGCGATCAAAATAAACGACGGGGGCAATGCAATCAAATCAAATGAGTAGGGATTGAACCAAAGACAGACATCGTACACATCAACCGTGTTCGCCGGGTTCCTGGATACCTTGTCTTACGTTTCAAACCAACAGAGCGTTACTGAATGCCCGCGGCTCTTGTCCCTCGCGCGCCCATCCAATGTAATCCGCCGTCAGCAAAGCAACTCTCAAGAACAGAGATCCATCCAACAATTCAGCGCCGTCCAACTCTGTGCCCTTGAAGTACCCCGCCGGACGCGTGCCATAGAGCGTGTCAAAGTGAGCGAATGCGCGCTGGATCTTGATGAGGTGATCCATGGGGTGAGCGATGGCCGATTGCAAGATGGGCAGGAACGGATTTGGTGTCGGGGTCGTTTCGGTGGTGAGCGGGATCCCCGGTGCAGGGGTTGTAGAGATGGAGGGCTCTCTCGACGTGGTCGTCATGAAAGACTTGATATCCAAGGCTGGTCGACCTCGTACGACCCACCACATGAGGGCTGTAGAGAGATAGCCGCGCATGAGAAGAACCTGAGATTGCGGAGAGAGGAACGCAATCAATGAAGGAAGAAACAGGCTCGAAGTCACCATGTGCATTCTGTCAAACACACGGATCAGGCAACGTCGCAGCGTGTCAGAAGAGAGGCTACGCACAAGAAGAAGTCGGATAGGTAGCCATTTGGAGTCACGCCTCCGACTCCACAAAGCAAGGAATTCAACCAGATGAGTTCCTCCATCTTACGCTCGACTTCACCTGGGTGGTTCAGATCGATGGTCCACTGCGCGCAATGTCCCTTTACAACGGGGGAATACTCCCTGACTATCTCCATGAGCCGGTTATCGACGTCCGCCTGTGTCTTGGGACTCAGTCTGTTGTCCCTCAGTATGCGTGCCACGACGTCGAATGCGTGTACACCACTGGTCTTGGACGTAGCAGGAATACTGGTAGCAGCCGACGCATCGAGCGCAAAGGTCGCAAGGCGGTGGGTGATGTAGTCCACACCACTTGAGGAACTGGGGGCAAAAAGAGCAGGGGGAAGGGATCCCCAGGGATTCGCATCGTGAACCGCCGTCATGGCGAGACCTTGAGAGCTGACTCAGGGCACTCGATCCTGTGTCGTATCTCGCAACACACACCTTCCGCAAGCATCCCTTTCAAGCCGAACTCGACCCCATACCCGGTATGAATCAAGGGATGGACGAGTCCGCTATAGAAGCGAGCCAACATTTGGGGTTGGGCGTTTGCATCTCTCCCTTCCTGAAAGTTGTACTTCTCAGAAAAGACAAACTCATCGAGAGTGCTTGCAGCACCCTGATCAGAAATTTTCTTGTCAAAGAAGTTGACATAGGCTTGGTAGAAGCTTGTGTGCTCGCTCAGTAAGGTGATCTGATGGAGCGAGTACGATGACCTACTTTTCATCGGCCAAGTGATCAACGAAATTCCCTTCGGTGATGGGCTCGGGGGACTCGAATGCAGGGCGCTGAATGTCACTGTCACGTTTATAGTAATCTCTGATGATCGGTGCAGATCCACCCAAGGCATAGATCGCCAGTGCGCGATGTGTGATATGGCTAATCGTGAGTCAGCGTCCGCGTGGTTTCACATGTTGGATGGGGGTACACGTACTTGTGGAAGCGCGAATGGTTGAAGAAAATATGGTGACGCTGATGATTATCTTTGAGGACATGCCGGAGAGCAGCCAGGGATTCCAGGTCGGCCCCTGGCAGTCTCTGTGGGGAGAGGGGAGAGGGAGGGAGAGACGGTGCGGGGAAGAGATGGTCAAGCCTCTGTTGGGTTGTAGCGTTGGTCGACATGGCGGATCTGAGTTGGTGTTGCAGACCACGTCCCGGATGGTATTTATGGTTTGGGAGACGCAGCTGCAGGCTGCCGTTCCAGTGACATCAGCGAATCGGCCACGCCTGCATGTCCCTCTCACTTGTCATGTGACCTCCTGATTGGGTCCCGGTATGGGCCATTGCTGACACCGGTGGAGGTACTGTGGAGGCAATGAGGCGTACGGGCTGGGAGTCCAGCTGACAAACTGGCACCAACGATGACCGATGAACCGAAAAAAGGCCTCACCAGCGATGGAGAGCGACGAATCGCGGGACGACGCAGTGGAGGCGTGTCCAGTCAAGTGACCGCTTGCCGGTACGCGTTACAAAGCCACGGCGCATAATATGGGTCACACCCCTTGAGGACCACAGGGCACAGGTTGTCTACAGTCGTTCTAATGCCTCCGTTTCTTCAGTCTGGCCTGCTATATACATTGAAAAGGATGCTGTTCAGAGGTTAGTGGAACCATGAGAACCCCAGTAGATGTCAAGCGACTGCTATTAGGAGTGCTGCCTATGAGAACTATGGCAGGTGAGTAGCAAACCATACATGGAAGTCTAAAGCAGTGACCACAAAGATAATGTGAACACAAGAGCCCTCGATGCTCCGTGACATCTTACCATTACTAGTGTCATCTCATTGTGGTTCCAATAGAAAAGATGAAACGAGAATAACAGTTCTGGGAATGTCTTTTGAAGACTTCTCAGCAGGAATCTGAACCAATGTCTATGCACAACCCCTGGAACCATGCAGTAGAACCAACAAAAGACCCTTGCTTCCAACAACGGTTCTCGTTGATATAAAGACGAACCTCCATGGGCAGATGCTTTGTGCTTACTGGAAGTGGATCAACACATTGCGACCCAACACGATCAACGGAGATAACCAGGCATGCCGATTTGGCGACCATGCCCCATGTACATCAACACTGGAGTCTTTCACAGAACCATGAGCTAGGATACGGCCGTACGGTTCCAATCATTGACAACTTGAGAATCATACAGCTATTCACGCATTCGGACGGGAAAAAGAAGACGGAGACGCAGAAAACGAACGCGACAAACCACATCCAGTAAAACCCGGCTGCGCTTGCAAAACCCGTGACGGACACGACTCTACTTCGGGATGCACGTTGCTCAACGTGGATCTCCGCCCCGCAGGATCTTGCGAAAGACACAGGCGGGAATGACATCCTCATTCAGCGCCGCTTTTTGCCCCTGCGACGAGGGACATTCTCCGTGCCGGGGTGGAGGATGTGTCGTAAGAGGTAGCGCAGCAAGCCGCCTGCATATGCGCTTTCCTTGGGGAAAAACTTGCCAGTGTGTCGCGTATACACGCTGAGCTCTGCCTCAGACGCGAATACCTCCACGTCCTCCCCTGTCGTGTCGGTGTCGACGAGATCGACGAGATTGACAAACGTGCCGCGAATGGCCTAGGATACCGTGCAGATCAGAAACGACGAACGCCACGGTCGATATACTTGCCTCGCGACATGCGTTCAGATCGTCGGGGATCGGCTCGATGTGCACGATGTAACACAAATTCTGCCAGTTGGCGAGGTTGTTCGGATCTGTGCCGTAGACGTGATTGAATTGCTTGACGAGGGCGTCTTTGAACTGAGAGTGGGCATCCTCTCTCTCGGGGTCGTCTCTGTCCCACCCAAACTCGTCGCAGAGACGATAGAATTCGAGGGAGGCGGATCGGGTGGAATCGTACTCGAACTGGGGGTAGTAGTTGGCGAAGAATTCATCGAGGGGCGACGTGTCAGCGCGTTTCTAGGGGTCAGACGACTGGGCATCAGACAAGGGATCTGCAGGGCCCACACGGATTACCTGTCTCATCATGAAGGTTTGAAGGGGTCAGACGCGAGCGGAGTCGTCAAGTGTGTCGAGCCAGGATCTCCCCTTGGCTGACATCATCTGTGGTTCGCCAAGGATGAACAGATACGACTGCACACTCGGATGCGGAAGGCACAGCGATTCGGGGGGGGGGGGGGGGGAAGACACCGAAAAAGGGGGGGGCCTTATAAAATCCCAACATATTACCCCCGGGACAGAGGGTTTTTTG
>JBBPJW010001314.1:0-12786 GCA_038088935.1 Pulveroboletus aff. viridisquamosus
ACTTTACCACTAAGAGCCAGCCTTTATATACTAATCTAGATGGTGCACGGACCATGTACATCCGTGTCTACCCTGAAGTAGTACAGTAAGCTAGCCTCTAGCATAAAGGGAGCAGCCTTGTGTAGGCCATAAGGGAAATGCATGTATCATATATGAATGAAGTGGGGGAATGGAAGGTAAGGGGTCAGGACACAGTGAGGACGGGGATCTCTATCCACAGATGAGATCCATCAGCAGATCCATCAGATCCACGGAGATAGATCAGATCGGGATCGGGGAAGATCCAGGGAAGATCCTAGATGTGCCTCGTGGACTAACCTTATGAGTACTCATATAAGATATGCTTAGTCCTAAGCTAGGGTTTAGCCTGAATAGGGATGGGATTCCCACAATCACATGAGAGTGAAAGTGGTCATTGCATGGTTTGCAACAGTTATGCAGGATTTGTTAGAATTTATTGATTACCTATGCTCTACCAATTACATAAGCATATAGCTACATTGGACCATTAGTTACCTTAGGATACTTAGTAACTACAGGTATCCTTAATATATACTGGAAGTTTGTTTCCTGGAGGAAGAATGGCTTCTTTAACTAGAGCTTTGAAATATTTTCACAGATATTTTAGCAGCTGCAAATGTTGCAAAGAAGCAAATGGCCTTTAAGAAAGTAGTTCCCTGAATATATTATAACTACAAGGATATTTTCACAAAGAAGAATTTTGACAAGCTTTTCTTATACTGGCCTTGGGATCATATAATTGAGCTAATCCCTGGGGAATACATTATTGACTGTAAAACATATAATTTGTCACTGTTATAACTCTGGATCCCAGAGACTAAACCTAGATAAAGAGTAAGAGGAGAAACATGAAAGGGAAAATCTAGTGAAGGCTCTGAAGAGAAGCAATCAAGGAGGGAGTAATGAAGGAGGACTTGGAAGAGACTCATGCCTGTGCAAATATGGGCCTAATCTCAAAAGGGTTGAAATCCAAAGAAGTGCTTAAAGCAAGATATGAAGTGATCAAGTCTGAGGAGACTTGACTATCCATACTCACCCCTTATATATGGCCTTGGAAGGCACACAGACCAACTACTACTAGCCTACCCTAAGGTGCTGCTATCTATGGACACCAATAGCAGTAAGGTTACACTATTAAATAAGAGAGGTAAAGGCATGGAGCAGGAATAAAGAGTAAGGCAGTGGTTTTATGGATCAAGGGACAAGAATAGAAGAGAAGAGAAGATCTTATAATGGAAGATCAGGGTAACACATGAGGATGGAGATCTCTGCCACAGATAAGATTGTAAAAGGAGATCCAAGGACCTGTCAGATCCATGGAGAACTACCAGATCTAGATGGGGAAGATCCATGGGCAGATCCTGGGAAGATCCCAGATCCTAGTCACATAACCACTGATCATAAAGGTACTTGTAAGAATAGTCAAGCCCCAGGCTAGAGTTAACCTGAAAAGGAGTATTATTCCCATGATCATGTGATGTGAAAGTGGTGGTTGTGCAAGATGCACAACAGTCACTGGACAAACAAAATGAACTTGATATCTTTTTGGAGGAAAATCTTCAATTAGAATAAATATGATTATCTAAATCTCTCTTTGCATCTGCATTTTTCTTTGTCAAGAAGAAAGATGGAAGACTATACCTCATACAAGACTACTGTAAGCTTAATGCTGTAATGATTAAAAATTGATACTTTCTACCACTGATTAGCAAGTTACCAGATAAGCTACAAAATGCCAAATACTTTATAAAATGGGAACTTTCCATCCTGTTCTCAAACTGCAATCCTGGTGGTTGCTCCTTCCTACTAAAATCTACTGGATGGGCTTTTGGAAACTAGTGGCCCTAACTAGACAATGAAGGGAATAGCTGAGTAGTGCCTCTTATATAAATCTTAAGCCAGCAGGTATAAATAATCTGTATAACTAGTCAAGAGGTCAAGAGAGCAAGACTGGGGAAAACCCAGCTTGTAGCCCCTGCCTTGTATATTGCCGGCAACTGTGCACAGACCAGCTACAGGAGGCCTACTCTAAACTACTACTACTTATAATTATCAATAGCAGTAAGTACTTAGTTATTAAATAGGAAAGGAAGATGCATGGGACAGATATTAAGGAGTAAGGCAGAGGCCTCATGGATCAAGGGATGGTAATGGAAGAGAAGCCATACCATGAGAATGTGGGAGAATGGAAGAAAAGCAGCATAGAATCACTATTATAAAAAAGGCATGGCAGCAGCAAGGCTAAGGAGATTCTATCTGGATTTCTGCCACAGATCAGATCCTCTAGATAGATAGATGTCACTGGATCATGCCTGGATCTTATCTGAGATCTGCCACATCATGTAAGCAATACCTGTGTTAGAAAAATACTCTAAAGAATGGACTTGGCCTTAGCCTAGAGTTTCCTTTATAAGACAGCTTGTTTGCATAATCATGTGCTCTGGTCACATGACCTTCGCATCACATGCTCTAAAGTTCCCATGGTCATGTGCTTGAGACCATTGTGTTTACTAGCCACATAACACTTTATCAAACTTGACATCAGATGAAATACAACAAAATGCACATAAAGGATAAATATAAATGAAAGGTAGCTTTTTGGACCACCTAAGGGTTGTTTAAACCACTTGTCATGTTTTTCAGACTCACAAATTCACCTGCAATCTTTTAAACCATAATAAATTGGTTGCTAAAGAACCTTATCAGTATAGGGAAAATTATATTGTATATGAATGACATTATAATCTTCTCTCCAATTCTTAAGGAGCATTATACATATGTATACAAGGTACTTCAAATCCTTAGAGAAAATAAATTATATCTTGAATATGAGAAATGCAATTTTAATGTGACTAAAACTGAATATCTTGGTCTAATTGTCTTATATAAAAGTCTATACATGGATCTGGGTAAAATAACCACCATCACCAAATGGCCAATCCCTACCAACAAAAGTAGTTGAGAAGTTTTCTTGAATTCCTCAATTCCTACCAACATTTTATTTGCAGCTTCACTTCAATTACTTGGCCATTAAATGCCCTTACTTTGATCAATAGAGATTTTGTGTGGTCTATGGAGTGTCAAATCACCTTCAATATCTTAAGGCATTTGCTTACCAGCATATCCTCACTGATCATGCCAAATTCTTATGAATTCTTTCAGGTTGAAACTAATGGTTCTGATTTTGGGTTGGATACTATTTTATTCCAAAAACATGACAATATCCAACATCTGGTTACCTATATCTCTAGATCCCTGAATGATGCCAAATGCAATTATTATGCAGCAGATCTGAAAATGCTGGCCATTATCTTTGCCCTTAAAGAATAACACCATTATCTTCTGGGTTCCAAGTGTAAATTTGAGGTGCTTACTGATTACAAAAACCTTAAGTTTTTTAAAAAGCTATAAGATCTCTCTTAACATCAGATACACTGATCTTAGATTTTTCAAGAGTATTATTTCATGCTTGTTTATTATCTGGGTCAGTCTAATCCCACTGATCCTCTATCCCAGGGGACTGATCATGTGACCAGGGTAAAGCATAACAACAAGCAGTTGGTACCTCTTAGCCCTTAATTTTTTTGCTTCCCATCAACCTTACAAGCTGCTATGCACTGCCTGGCAGATGAATTTCACTTATCCCCTGAGTCTTCCACCACTCAAGCTGCTATGCACTTATTATGAGTTGACTTCAAGTTCATTAAGAAAACAGTTGCCTTTCTTTAGTATAAAGCAGAAAGATTTGCTCAAAATAAACTTAGTAACCCAACTTCAGGTTGGTCTACTAATAAGGGCATGATTACCTGGAGAAACAAATTGTATATTCTAAAGAATGATATGCTTTGTAAATATATCTTAAACAAAAATCATGACCATCTGCTTTTAGATTACCCAGGCATTCAACAAACAAAAGATCTCATTGAGGACAAGTATTACTGGCCCACAATAAGAAAAGACATCAAAAGATATATAGCCAGGTGTAATATATGTTAAAAGATAAAAGCTAAGTAAACCTCCCATATAATGCCCCTAAATCTGCACAATGTACCCAGCATACCATGAGAAAAAGTCTTAATCAATATTATTGGCCCATTACCAGAATCACAGGGCAAGGATATGATCTTGACTATTGTAGATCAATTCTCCAAAATAGTACATATATTCTCCATCTCTATGTTGATAACTTAGTTATGGAGTAGTGCACTGTAGTATTAGTACTATCTATTAATAACTACAGGTGATATAAGTAACATGGAAAGGAATAGGGAATAGTGTCTCATCTTAGTCACAGATAGTTTACTAAGGTATAAAGTAGAGATAAATAGTGAAACTATATAACACAGTTACATAATCAGAGATTATAGTAATAAAAGTCCAGTACTCCCCCTCAAGTACATAGCCCTAGTTCATAGGCAAATTGCTTGGCCTTGACTAAAGGAAAAGCCTTTGTAAGAGTATCTGCAACCATGTTGTTGGTAGAACAATAAAAAAAGTGAATAGTACTGTTAGAAATTGTGAAATGAATAAAATGATAATGAATATCTATATGTTTAGTTCATGCATGATAATTACTGTCTTTGGTTAATGCAATAGCAGACTGGTTGTCACTATACAAAGTTATGGATTAAGCAAGTAGGAAAAAAATCTCACCAATAAGTCAACAGAGTCAAATAGTTTCTTTGACAGCATATGTGGCAGTAACATACATGGCCTCCATGGTGGAGAGGGTAGCAAGCTCCTGCTCACATAATTCCCAGAGAATAGCTTTACCATCTATAATAAATGCAAATCCAGTAATAGCATGACAATATTTTTGAGATGTGCCATTTGCATTAGCATAGCCAACAAGACTTGACAACTGTGTACCATAGGTCAGCTTTCACTTTAGCATCCCTTGTTTCAAACTGTATAGGGTGACTTGAAGTCAAGTAATCATATCTTGACCATCTTTGTCATAGCTGGAGGGTAGTTTTATGTAAATAACTTCATTTTTATCTAGCTTGCCATTAAGAAAAGTGCTATGAAAATCAAATATGTTGATATTTCAGTTATGGCAGACAGCTATGGCAAGGATGAGGAAGTAAGGCAAGGCAAGCAACTAGAGCATAAGTGTCATAATAGTTAACACTATATACTTATATAAAGCTATGTGTAATAAGCCATGCCTTGTACTTATCAATCTCACTAGCTATATTCTTCTTGATTTTGAATACCCACTTGCAGTCAACTATATTTACTTTGTTGAATAGGCAGTTCACAACATTCCAGGTACACATATTGTTCAAGCTTATTATTTCTAACTTGATAGTATTATTCCATTTAGACCAATCTGGCCTTGTACATGCTTCTTCTAAAATGCATGGTTTCAAGGCTTCTACATTGCATGTGACTACTAACATTGCATAAGTGCAGCAGTCATCTTTCCAGGTTAATGCTGCATTAATCCCATTAGCTCCACCACTGGTCTGTGCACTTATATTATATATATACTCCTCCTTGCCATCAACTGGGTTAACATTGACAATACTGTGCAGCAAGACATGTTCATCTGGCCAACTGTCATGTCCATTATTCAGATTATTCTTTAGCATAGGTATTGCTTATGTAATTGTGGCAGATCTTAGATAAGATCCAGGCATAATATTCAATGATATCTGATCTGTGGCAGAAATCCAGATTGGGTCTCCTTGGCCTTGCTGCTGCCATGCCTCTTTTATATTAGTGATTCTGTGCTACTTCCTTTCCATTCTCCCACATTCTTATGATGTGATCTTCTCTTCTCTTCTATTTCCTTGATCCATAAGGCCACTATCTCACTCCTTATTGCTGCCCCATATATTTTTCCTATTTATTTAATAGTGAGCCAGTACTGCTATTGGTATTCATAGATAATAGTAGATTAGAGTAGGCCTTCTGTACTTGGTCTGTGCACTGGACCTGGCAATATATAAGATAGAGGATACAAGCTGGGATTTCCCCAGTCTTGCTCTGTTACAATCTCATTGTACACTGACAGTCTTACTTATGTGACCATGGGACTTGCCTGCCCTATAAGGATAAACTCTAGGCTAGGTATTGATTTGTTATATCAGAGTGTCCCTTGCTGATGGGTTAGTCATGTGATGTGGCTGGATCTCAGATAAGATCTTAGATCATACCAATGATATCTGATCTAATGAATCTAGATTAGGATTGGATCTGTGGCAGAAATCCAGATGAATCTCCTCAGCCTTATGGCAGCCATGCCATATTCATATCCATTGACTCTGACACATTCCATTCTCCCACATCCTCATGGTATGGCATACCTTTTCCATATTCCTTGATCCATGAGGCCCTTGCCTCATTCCTAGATCACACCCTATGCCCTATTCCTATTTAAGAAGGTATGAGTTGTCACTGCTATTGGTTTACACAGATAGTAGTTAGTCATCCTGTGTATGAGGCTATGCCTCCTGGTAATATATATACAGGGTGGGCAAGACCTGGAGTCTCTTCAGTCTTGATCACTTGTATCTTAATTTCCCTTTTCCTTAAATCCTCTCCTTTGCCTGAACACTAGGGATACCTTAGTGCTAATTTAGGTTTCCCTATTCAAGACTCACAAGCCTAGTTCAGGGCCACTAGCATAAAAGCCCTCTTGTTGTTATTATTGCCTGTCACTTACTGGTTATTGCTGGTATTTGAATTGAACTCAGAGTGGTCCATAACATGCTCATTTGACCTCTTAGCTGGCTATACAGTTCTTATAGGAACTCTTGGTTGTTCCTAGACTGCTGCTTCTGGTTTATACAAGAGGCTCCACTCATTCTCTCTCCCATTTGCCTAATTGGGGCCACTAGACCAAAAGCCCACTTGTAGATCTTAGTAGGAAGGATTGACCACCAGGGGTTAACTTAAGGACAGGATGGAAAGAATTTATTTCACCTTATGCTACTTCTGCCTTATTCTGCCTTGCTTTCTCCAAACATCATTTGAATTCTTTACTCTTATCAAGGAAGTCCTACTTGCAACACTTTGTTGGCAAGCACCACTTAGAGTCCTTGGCTAGTTTTAGCATTCTAGCCTTGTTCCCAACCTTTACTAAGGGACTACCAGTGCCATTCCATAATTGTACCTGACCTTGACATTCAAGGCTGACCATAATCAAGTCTTAATTCTTAGCCCATACTTCTTTTAAGGCCTATATTAGTCTCTGTCTGAGTCTAGCATAACAAAAGAAGTAGCATATTTCTTTGTGGCTATTATTGCTGTAGTTCTGAAACCATTCCATTCAAGACCCTCTTATTCCTTAACATTCTTTAAAAAGAGCCAAGAACTTAATCTGTAAAGGATTCCCTAGAATCTTCTGAAATAGAAGAACTTTCAATTCATTATCACCTTAGTATCCCAGAAAAAGATCCACAAAATCTCTTTTTACCCTCCATTAAGAATCAAGAGCAAGATTGTGCCTTAGTGCATGAAATCTCCTTCTTTTTACAGATTTCTTGGAAAATCACTGTCTTTTCCCCTACTTTCACCAGACACTGCCTAAAATGCATGGTGTTATACTAGGCCTGGATAGAGACTAATGTAGATCTTATGGGAAAGAACTAGGGTAGGCTTAACAATGATTAGCCTAAGGACAAAGTAATGGTATAAATATAGGATGGCACTGTAGTTCCTGTTGCAAACCATGCAACGACCACTTTCATTCTCACGTGATCGTGGGAATCCCAACCCTTATCAGGCCAAACCCTAACTTAGGATCTGGCATATACCTATGAGTATTCCTAAGGTTAGTGGCCATGAGGCACATCTAGGGATCTTCCCTGGATCTTCCCCTGATCTCCCCAATCTCAGATCTGACCATCTCTGTGGATCTGACAGATCTGCCAAGGTGATCTCATCTGTGGATTGAGATCCCCGTCCTCATTGTGTCCACACCTCTTCTCTTCTATTCCCCCACATCATACAAGAGGCCCTTTGCCTCATTCCTTCTATCTGCCCCATGCACTTACCATATGGCCTACACGGGTACGCCTTATATGCTACTGGCTAGCTTACTGTACCACTTCAGGGTAGACACAGATGTACATGGTCTGTGCGCCTCCTAGAGTAGTATATAAAGGCCAGCTCAGAGTGCTAAAGTCCTTAGACTTTATCACTTGCAGCATAGGCTAGTTTTAGGCTTTAGAGAAAGCTCTTCTCAGGAAACCAGGCCCTTCAAGAGGCAGAGGTCTTTAGAAGCTCGAGCATGTGTCTCATCCGAGTCCTCCTTGTCATTACTCATCAAGGCATTCCTCGGTTGCTCCTTATCTAAGCCACCTTTTAGTTTCTTTCCAGTGTTCCTCCTCTTCCATCCTCAGTTAGGTGTAGCCTCTGGTTTCCAGAGTCGTAACAGTTCCTTAGTGAAGGTTGGGGACAGGACTAGAATGCTGGAGCTAGTTGAGGATGAAGGAGATGCTTGCCAATGAAGCATTGCAAGCAGAACTTCCCAGTAAAGAATGGCTCAAGAACTAAAAATAATGCTTGGAGAAAGCAAGGTATAATTAGGCAAAGTAAGGCAGAAGTAGTGTAAAAAACATGGAAGATAAAGTATACTACTTATACTATAGGGATAAGGTTCAGACTTAGTTGAATGAGTCAAGGTAGATAACTAAAGTAACTAAGTAATCTATGTAGAAACAGATGGAATGTGATGGAAGCAGACTATGAGTAATATTCACTGACTAAGCAAGAGGTTCTGGAATGAAAAAAATCTGAAGATTCAAGAACAAAACAAGAAAGCATTGAAAATGTGCAAAATCAGAAGCTAAAATGAGAAAGAGAAAAATAAAGGGACTAATTATAACATTATTCCCCCAGTATATTCAACAATCTAGTTGAACACTCAAACAGCCTAGAAAGAAGGGATGGAGGAGCCTGTAATGTTACTTCAGCTGACTTTGTTGATAATATTGTCATCATTAGTGTAATAAGAAGGTGGATGGATTGAAAGAGATGGGAAAGCATGGTGGTAGGAACTGTGCAAGCACTGAGAACAGGAAGAGCCATGGGAGAAGCCACAGAAGGATTGCTAAGAGGAGAAAGAGCTGCACAAGAAGAACAAGAAGGACTACTAAGGTAAAGGGTAATAAAGAGGGCAGTGAGCCTGATTATGGCTAGGTTATTGTTATAGACATGTGGAACATTGATATACTGTGCAGTCAACACATTGGTGTCCAAGGGCATAATATTGAAAACAGCCATTGCAATAGCAAGGGTAAGAGGGGGGAAAAAGATGCAGATAGGGAAAAGGGAACAGTTGGGGAAACATGGTTGCAAGCCACTGAGGACTTATGTTCAAACTGATTGACATTGGTAAGGAACTTGCTAAACTTGAGCTGATAGACTAGGTTATTCAGAACAAATGACATCTGGTGATAAAGGGCATTTAGCCTAATGCAAATGTTCTCAACATGAAATTCTGCCAAGTGGTGGAGAAGGGAGGCAGTGAGGTAAATTTGTTCTATCTGATGGTAAAGGGTATGGAGAACCCAGAGGGGTAAGTTTATATTAAGGTGGGATTCAATAGATAATAAAAGGCATAAATCAAAGATGAACAAGCATGTTATGGTGGAGTAATCAGGGGAGCAATTCCTGGGGTGGAGGGTATGAGTGGTAATGGGAAGATCCATGGCAGTAATAGTGAAAGATTTGGTAAGTTGAAGGGTTGGCAGAGAAATGGAAATGGGGCTGGACTGGGTATTTGCAAGAGTTATGGGTTTGGGGTCAGAGATACAAGGTGGGGAGGTTACAAGGTTGCTAGAGTGGGAAATGTCAATAAGAGAGGCTTGAGGAGAAGAAACAGGGAAGGAATTAGTAAAGATTTCTATAATATTGTCAAGATTAATATGGGCATGGTGTTATGGTCTTGACTTGACAACAAGAGCAAAAAGGAGACGAACAAGGGCAGAATACTATCCTAACCCCTAAACCAGGCTAGTAAAGGGAAAAAGTGACTTGAATATGCTAGAGACTAGAGGAAAATACTCTAAAAAGCCAAGAAAGGCTAATATTACAGGTATTTAAGTCCAAAAAGACTTGACTTACCTGAAAGCTCTATAATATCTATAGTACACAAGTGTAAGCAACTAGAATAGGAGTAATAAGTGTAAAAGTATAAAAATCATAACACATGGATGAAAAATGTTATGGATAACTACCTGCCCTGGTCTTGATACTTGAATACCTGGTAAGTACTTCTATTTTTGAACTGTTGAAAGGGCTTTTAAACTAGTGGCCCCTAACTAGGCTACTGAATGAAGAAAGAATATGGTGGTCCTATATAAAGCCTAAGCTTAGCAACCAGAGAAGCCTGACCTAGAGAGAGCTTAAAGGGATTTTTATCTTAAAAATGGCTAAGAGATCTAGAGGGTCTCTTGTATAATCTCTGTTACAACTCTGGAAACCAGAGGCTACACCTAGCTGATGATGGAAGAGGAGTAACACTGGAGAAAACCTAAGTGGTGGCTCAGATGAGGAGCAACTGAGGATGACTCTGAAGGATGGAAGACGAAGAGGACTCGGATGAGACATGTGCTCAAGACGACCTAGTTCCTATGCCTCTTGAAGGGCCTGGTTTCCTAAGAAGAGCTTTTGCTAAAGCCTAAACTGCCTATACTGTCAAGTGATAAAGTCTGAGAACTTTAGCACTCTGGGCCCGGCCTTTATATACTACTCTAGGAGGCGCACAAACCATGTACATCTGTGTCTACCCTGAAGTGGTACAGTAAGCCAGCCAGTAGCATAAGAGGTGTACTCGTGTAGGCCATAAGGTAAAGGCATGGATCGGATAAAGGGAATGAGGCAAAGGGCCTCTCGTAAGATGTGGGGGAATGGAAGAGAATAGGTGTGGACACAGTGAGGACAGGGATCTCAATCCACAGATGAGATCACCTTGGCAGATCCATCAGATCCACAGAGATGGTCAGATCTGAGATTGGAAGATCAGGGGAAGATTCAGGGAAGATCCCTAGATGTGCCTCATGGCCACTAACCTTAGAGATACTCATATAGTATAAGCCAGATCCTAAGTTAGGGTTTAGCCTGATAAGGGTTGGGATTCCCACGATCACATGAGAATGAAAGTGGTCATTGCATGGTTTGCAACAATCTCTAAGATATAGATTACCCTAAAGAACAAAAGAGCAAGACTGAGAAAACCTCAGCTTACACTTTCTGCCTTATATATTGCTCCAGTCTGCACACAGACCAAGTACAGGGAGTTCTACCCTAAACTACTACTATTTGGTAATCAATAGCAGTAAGGCCTAAATAGAATACATGAGGGAAATACATGGATCAAATATAAAGGAGTAAGGCAGTGGCCTCATGGATTGGGGAATGAAAAAAAAAAGAAGCCACATTATGAGGATGTGGGAGAATGAAAGGGAAATAGCATAGAATTACTGATATGAGTAAGATATGGCAGTATCAAGGCCAAGAAGATCCCATCTGGATCTCTACCACAGATCAGATCCTCAATCTAGATAGATCTCATTGGATCATGCCTGGATCTCATCTGAGATCTGTCACATCATATAAGCAATATCTGTGCCAGAGGAATACTTTGAATATGGACTTAGCCTTAGCCTAGGATTTTTTTGATAAGGCAACCTGTTCATACAATCATGTGCTCTGGTCACATGACCTTTGCATCACATGCTCTAAAGTTTCCATGGTGATATGTTAAAACTGTTATATTCTGCTAGCTACATAATGGAAAATGGTTAATGAGAAGTATTTTCAGAAATAATGATAGTAAAAGCAGTGGAGGTGGGACCAGTGGCAAAGTCAGAGATCAAGCAGGAGCAGTAAGTAAAGTTATAGAACATGGCTTAGTAACTAAGTTTCTTGAAGGGCTTTGATTTCTAAGGGGGTTTTTGAGAATATAAGGGAGTTAAGAAAGGGAAGATGAGGAAATGGTGATGTTTATATGCCTTTACAAGTTTGAAGGCATTGAAGAGATTAGACTCAGGTTCTCACAAGTCTTTTTTAGCTAAGTAACTCTTCTATTAGATCAGAAAGGAGCAGGAGGAAGATAAGCTGTAATGTTTTAATATCTGCTTGACTTTGTATTCTTTTTGACCTTCTACAAGGTCTGGGGGTAAGGCAGGGAAGTTTTGTCCATAGGCATTATTTTCATAATAGAGCAATAACAACAAAGCATGGAAGACTGGATAAATCTTCCAGGAGGAAGAAAGATAGAGGTGGTATGTTACGGCTCCAGCCTAACACAGCGGTCTCACGTGACCATGGGAACCTTAGAGCACGAGATGCGCTGGTCACATGATCAGTTGCACGTGACCGTGCAAACGAGTTGCCATACAAGGCAAACCCTAGGCTATGATCTAAGTCCTATTCCTTATATTCAGAGTATTCCTTCAGCACACCTTAGTCATGATGTGGCAGATCTCTAGATGAGATCTGGATCTATCCGATGATATCTGATCTCTTGATCTAGATTAGGATCTGATCTGTGGCAGAGATCCAGATGGGATCTCCTAGGCCACCAGGCAGCCACACCTTTTAGAGCTAGTGCTTCTCTTCCATTCTCCACCCTTGATCCATGAGGCCACTGCCTCACTCCTCATTGCCACCCCATGCTTTTCCTCATCTATCTATTTAGAGGCAGGAGCTACTTATGCTATTGGTGACCACAGATAGCACACTTTAGGGTAGACCCTTTGTACATGGTCTGTGCACCATGCTTGACAATATATAAGGCAGGGGGTGCAA
>JBBPJW010001315.1:0-12785 GCA_038088935.1 Pulveroboletus aff. viridisquamosus
CTTACTGCCTGGCCCCTGGGTTTATACAAGAGACCCTTGGCTCCAACTACAAGTTGCCTAGTTGTAGCCACTAGTCCAAAAGCTACACAAGAGAAGAGAGTTCTAGGAAGGAGCATCCACCAAGGTGGTTGAGTATCAAGGCTATAATGGGAAGAGCCTGTTTCAGAGGGGATCAGGGTTGAGGAAGGGTAAATGCAGGTCAGTGTTGAACAGAAGTGAGAGAAGGTGGTGTCTGGGTTTGGGAAATTTGCAAGGAAGAAGAGAGTTTGTAAGCAAGATCACAGTCTTCTCATACTTCTTCTTGAGAGGGGACAAGGATATCCACAAGTGCATCTTCTGGTGTGGAAGGGGGGTCCAGAGGAGAGGGGTTCTCGAGTTCCAACATGGATTTGAGAGGATCTGAGGTAGAGGTGTGAGGCTTACCCTAGAGAGAGTCAAACAGTAAGGGTGATTTGGGCAGAATGGTGGAAGTGGACTATAGCAATGGTAGCTGCAAGTAGAATATGCTACTTCTTTTGTTATGCTAGGCCTGGGTAGGGACAGGCATTGACCTTGCTGTAAGTGAAGAGGATGAAGTAAACCTAAGGTAAGCTTCAAGATAAGTGGAAGGCAACAAACAAAGTGTTGTGTCTTAGTGGTACTGGCTACACTCCCAGGGGTGTGTCAAGATCAGATGCTGATAATCCTCTGGTTAAGTGCCAGGACACAAGCAATGGATTCCAAGTATGTAGGTACAAGGATAAGTGTGAGGACTATGAGGTGATCGCAAGGTAGAAGTAGCATAAGGAAGAGAGGACAAGAAGTGTGCTACTTTATAGTACAGTTAATAGAGTTGAAGTGGAGATGAAATGAGTAATCAGGCTGATGAATGATGAGTAAGGTATCCATATGGAAATGGGTGGAAAGAGATGGAATGATTATGAGTCAGCTGATGAGAGATGAAGGCCCAGGCAAAGGGCATAATAAGAGAGTGGTTTAGGTGAGGCTAGAATGCGAGAAGAGCAGAATCTACAGAGACAAGTGAATAAGAGAGCACCTAAGGTGTGAGAAAAGCTGAAGCTAAGATGGGAGAAAGAGAAAAAGGAGAAAGAAATGAGAAAACATAACAGTAGCTCTGTATCTTGTACCCCAGTCTGAATATCAACATAAGTCAGCATTCTCTCCCTTTATCTTCAACTTCTCTCCTAATCTCATAAGTAGACCATATGCTCTTATCTCTCTGAATCCAAGTCACTATAAATTACTCTGATCCTCTGACCCTCTCCAAAATTTGGAGCACTGGAACTTGTTATAACTCTGGATTCCAGAGGCTATACCTAGATAAAGAGAGAGAGGAGAAACATGAGAGAAAACTCAAGAGGAGGCTCTGGAGAGGAGTAACCAAGGAGGAATTGATAAAGAAGGACTTGGAAAAGACTTGAGCTTGAGCAACTAGGGAAGCTGTCCTAAAAGGGTAAGAATCCAAAGAAGTGCTAACTACAAAGCATGAAGTGATTAAGTCTGGAGAGACTTGACCACCCATATCTGCCCCTTATATATGGCCCAGAGTGGTACATGGACCAAGTACACTAAGCCTACCCTAGACTATTGCTAACTATGAACCCCACTAGCAGTAAGAGTACACTACTAAATAAGAGAGGAAAAGGCATGGAGTGGATATAAAGAAATAAGGCAGTGACCTTGCATATTAAGGAAATGGAAGAGAAGAAAAGAAAAGAAAAGACTTGTAATGGAAGATCAGGATCTTACATGAGAATGGGGATTTCTGCCATAGATATAATGAGATTATAGATATAGACTCTAGAAGATAGCATCAAGATCTAGGTTGGAAAGATTCATGGGCAGATCCTGGGAAAATCCCAGATCCCATATTATGTGACCACTGACCATAAAGATACTTATAAAGAAGTCAAGATCTAAGCTAGAGTTACTCCAATAGAAGTATATCTCCCACAATTATATTAGATAAAAGTGGTAGTTGCACAAGATACATAACAGAACTAGTGTGAAGGCATATTGCATATAATGAAGCCAAGCCCTGCTAGTCTACTATTTCAGAGAGATCCAGAGTAGATCTGTAGCACACTCTTATTTAACAGTATATTCAAACTTACATTTGTACTTGTCCCCTACTATCATGACTACATGTTATAAAACTCACTCTTAGATTGCCACTGAATCTTTTCCAAGCTTTATAGCCTAGCCATTACCAGGGTCCATTTAACAGGGAGCTGAAGAAGATCTGAATAAGTTAGAAAAATTTTATATTTCTATTAATCATGGCACTTTCCCTCCCAGAAATAATCCCTCTGATAATAATTCTAACACTTAAGATAACAATTCTGCACTACTCTTAGGCATTAAGCCCATTTTCACCAACATACTCAACAATCTTGCTAGTACTATCCATGGCCTTGCCCACTTCTCCTGCAAAACCTGTAAAATCTCACAAAGGACTAAAGTCTGGAAGTAAGACCAGTTTAATGAAACTGATCTCCAAAAACTCCAGATTTTTCTCATCCAGTGTGAATTAAATTTCCAAGATCATTCCAAGACTTTTGCCACTGACCACTCAAAAGTTACCTATGCCCAATCTTATCTCAAAGACATGGCATTAAAGTGGTTTGAACCTGACCTCCTTCTTATAAATGATGCTAATCTATGTTCACTCTGGATGAACAGCTATAAAGAATTTGTTCAAGAACTCTGGACAAATTTTGAACCATGTAATTCAGTTAGAGATGCTAAGTAAAATGGGCTCTTCCCATTATATCCTTGATACTCGCACACCTTGGTGGATGCTCCTTCCTAAGACTCTCTTCTGTGTAGCTTTTGTGCTAGTGGCTACAACTAGGCAATGGTGTAGTTGGAGCCAGGGACTCTTGTATAAACCTTAGGGCCAGACAGTGAGCAAGAGCTGAAGGGGGATCCGCTAGGATCAAGCCTTAGATCACTACTGTGGATCTAGCTGAGAGGTCAAGAGAGCAAGACTGGGTTTCCCCAGCTTGCACCCTCTGCCTTATATATTGCCAGACATGATGCACGGACCATGTACAAAGGGTCTACCCTAAAGTAAGCTATCTGTGGTCACCAATAGCATAAGTAGCTCCTGCCTCTAAATAGATATAGTAGGAATGCATGGGGCGTGAGGTAGGAGTGAGGCAGTGGCCTCATGGATCAAGGGAAGGGGAATGGAAGAGGAAGTACTAGCCCTGAGAGGTGTGGCTGCCTGGTGGCCAAGGAGATCCCATCAGAATCTCTGCCACAGATCAGATCCTAATCTAGATCAAGAGATCAGATGTCATTGGATAGATCCAGATCTCATCTAGAGATCTGCCACATCATGACTAAGGTGTGCTTAAGGGAATACTCTGATATAGGGAATGGACTTAGACCTAGCCTAGGGTTTGCCTTATATGGCAACTCGTTCGCATGGTCATGTGCAACTGATCATGTGACCAGCGCATCTCATGCTCTAAGGTTCCCATGGTCATGTGAGACTGCTGTGTTAGGCTGGAGCCGTAACACTAAGCACCAATTAGATCAGCTGATAATAAAAGATGATTAGCATATCAACAAGTATGTTATTGAATTTAGCAAGGTTGCTTCACAAGTCTGGGGTTATGGAGAAGAGGCCCCCTGGTATTATTTCTACAATGACCTCCCAGATCATATTAAGGATAATATTTCCCATGTTGGCAAATTCCCCACTCTTCATCAACTTTGTTATCCCACCCAGGCTTTTAATGCTTACTACTGGAAGCACAGGTCTGAAATTAGCTGCCAAGAAAAGTTATCTAATCCTTCTAAGACCTTCAAAAAACCTTTCACATCTTCTGCCATGCTTTCTGGCTTGCAAAATTTAAAGGGCAAGTTGATTACTACCACCAGTTCTGCTAAATTTGTTATACATCTAGTAAATACAATGGTCTCTAGCACATGACCATGGGAATTTTAGAGCATGTAATGCAAATGGTTGCATAGTCATGTGACCAGGAGCATGTGATCATGCAAATGAGTATCCTTATAAGAATAACCCTAGGCTAAGGCTAAGTCCTTTATATTAGAGTATTCCCCTGCATCAGATATTAGTTACATAATGTGGCAGATCTCAGATGAGATCCAGGTACAGTCCCCAATGATATCTAATCTAGGGATCTAGATTAGAGTCTGCATCTATGGCAGGATCCAGATTAAATCTTCTTGGCCTTGCTGCTATCATGTCTCTTTTATATCTCTGATCCTGTGTATCTTTCTTTCCATTCTCCCATATTCTCATGGTGTGGCTTCTCTTCCATTCCAACCCCTTGATCCATGAGGCCACTGCCTTACTCCTTATTTCCACTCCATGCCTTTACATTACTTTATATATTAGCTAAGTGACTAGCTAAGTGATTACTGCTATTGATGTCCCTAAATTGTAGACCTTAGGGTAGGCCTTCTGTACTTGGTCTGTGCACAGATCCTGGCAATATATAAGGCAGGGGGTACAAGCTGGAATTTCCCAGTCTTGTTCTTTTGCTCTCTTAGCTGGTTATACAGGATAACTCTTTTCTGCTGGCTTCTGGTTTATACAAGAGTAGTGGTCTCATCTTTCTCTTATTCATCTAGTTTGGGGCCACTAGCTAAAAGCCTCACCAGTTTCCAGGATAGGATTAGAAGCATTTACCAAGATTATTTGAGTTCCAAGGATAGGACAGGAGACTTTATAACAAAATCCTTTATTCTTCCAAAAAGTAATATTATGTTCAAACTTGGTAAGGATGGCAAACTCACCAATAAAGAATGCAGATACCACTTTGACAACAACCTCTGCATGTTCTGTGGTACCATGGGCCATATAGCCAAAGACTGCTCTAAGTCTTTTTCCATTGCAGCCAAAGCTCACACTACTAAAACCTCCACTCTGAAAGTTAAACCAAAGGCCTTCGCTGAGGCAAAAAAATAGTTTACAATCTCCATGACTCTGCATGGGCTTGAGGTTGCATTAATCCTTTTCATGTCTCACAGGAGATTAGACTCAATGTGTCTGCTTTTTTCAATTCTAGTTTACTTATGCCCCTTATTACCCTTGTTTCCTATGCTATTCCTTTCTTTTCCACCCTGATTAATTCTGGTTCATCAGATTGTTTCATAGATGTCAAGTCAGTTAGTACCTTTAATCTTCTGATCTATTTTATTTCTCTTCTTCAACTCCACCTTTTTAATGGCACTTCTAATTCTATAATTATTAATGTTATTGATCTCTCTGTACATTTTAAAACTGGTGATATCACTCCATTGATATGTTATGTCAATCTATTGAATGGATCTAGTTCTCTTGTTTTAGAATATAACTGGCTTACCCACCACAATCTGTTGATTAACTGGATATCAAGCCATATCTTATTCCACTCACCAGAACCAGACATGCCAATATCCTCAAGCTCACCTCCATAGCCTCTATGTTATGAATTTAAACCAACAGCAAGAGAAAACAACTTGGGGGTGCCCAAAACTGGAGGGACAAAAGAATGGCAGTATAAAGAAGTCACTAGAAAACAAGGTAAACAAGTAAACAAGTGCTCTAGACTGGAAAACCAGTCTATGCCCTTGCCCCTTTATATGTTGCTACAAGATGTGCATGGACCAGGCCATGAGGAATACATAAGGTAGCTGGTATACAGAGAACAATGCCAAATAAGGAAATAGGGCAAAGGAAAACTAAATAGAAACCAATGGCAAATAGAGAGTAATTAATAAAAGAAAGCAAGGCAAAGGTAAGGTATAACAGCAGAGGGCTAGGCCATGACATCAGAGAAAGTCTAGACTACAATAAGGTAAAAGGCTATGCTACATAAGGTACAAAGGCTAGACCAGGCTAGATCCAACCTTATGGCATGATAAAATATAAGATAAGATAAGATAAGATCAAAGAAAGCAGTCAAAGACAGTAAATAGTAAAGATAACCTAGCTTAGGGTAAGAATGAAAAATAGCCCCTAGCTAAGTAGTATCAGTGTATAATACTCTAGTTCTTCTGACTCACAATGATTCTGCATCCAATTCACCATGTTCTTCTAATCTTAGCCCTCTATCAATCAAGCCACTTAGCTCATCTGCATTTGCATGAGCCTGTAGCTTCAATGGCTCCATCCTGTTTTGTTTGCAACTCTGTTATCCAGAGAGCCATGTCCATTTCTCCTTCATTGTCTCTTTTCCAATTGATTTTTCTGATATTTCTCTGGAATATCATGACTTTGCTAATGTATTTAGTAAAAGCAAGGCTTCCACCCTTGTGCTCTATTGCAAGTTTGACTTAGAAATTGATCTGAAAGAAGATACCTCTCCTTCTATTGGCACCATATATTTCCTTTCACTCTCTAAGCTTGAAGCACTCAGAACCTTCTTAGATAAAAATCTTGTCATGGCATTCATTCAACCCTCCTTATCTGCCCATGCTGCCCCTATTCTCTTTGTCTGGAAGAAAAATAGATCCCTCTGGTTATATGTGAATTTTCAAGGACTCAATAAGATTATAAAGAAGAACCACTATCTCTTCCATGCATTTCTGACCTTCTTGATGCTCTGAGTCATGCAACTATCTACATCAAGCTTGACCTTTGTTATGCTTACCATCTGATTCACATTGCTAAGAATAACAAATAAAAGACCTCTTTCTGCACATGCTATGGCTCCTATAAGTGGCTGGTTATGCCATTTAGTCTTACTAATGCTCCTGCAGCATTTCAGTGGTTTATCAACTCCATCTTTGCTGACCTTTTCAATTTCTCTGTTATTATCTATCTGAATAATATCCTTATTTTTTCCACTAACTGGACTTCTTATACCAAGCATGTTTACAAGGTTCTTCTTAGGCTCTGGAAACATGGCCTCTATACCAAACCAGAGAAGTGCAAATTCCATACCAACTTTATCAAGTATCTCAGCTATTAGCTCTCTTCTTCCAGGCTCACAATGTTCCATGACAAAGTTAAGGCCATTCAAGATTGGCCTAAGCCTTGTAAAGTTTAAGATATTCAATCCTTCCTCAGTTTCACTAATTTTACCACTGTTTTATCTGAGCCTACTCTGAAATTATAGTTTCCCTTACTCACCTTACTCATAAGACTACTTCCTGGAATTTTGATGCCTTCTGCCATGCTACTTTCTGTTACCTCAAAAATGCATTCACTTTTGCCCCTATCCTTATCCATTGGATTCCAGACACTCCACTCATTATCAAGACTAATGCCTCTGATTATGCTATTGCAGGTATTCTTTTACTCTAATGTTCAGATAATAAAGTCTGCCCCATTGCATTCTATTTTCACATACTCTCTGCACCCAAACTCAACTATGACATTCATGACAAGAAGCTTCTCACCATCTTTGAAGTATTTAAGACCTGGCATCATTACCCTGAAGGTTTTAATACTCTGGTCAATGTTGTTATCAACCACAAGAACCTCAAGTATTTTGCTATAACTAAGCTTCTGACCTGCTGGCAAGCCCAGTGGTTAAAATTTTCTCTCCCAGTTTAATCTGCTTATTTATTTTTTCCCAGGTTACATTCATGCTAAATCTGACACCTTAACAAGACAATGGAATGTCTATTTCAAAGAGGGGGATAGTAACTACACCAACATCAATCCATACAACCTCTGACCTGTCTTTATGCAAGAACAGCATACTGCTTCACTTTAGGCTTTCTTCTTGATCACTCTGATTTTCTAATCTACTGTCCTCTTTAACCTGGAATTACTTTATTGTAAGATCCTTTTGGCTCTTCCATCTGACACCCTTGTCTCTGCTTATCTCTCTGCCTTCCTTCCACCCAATTTCCATTGGTCTATTAACTCAGAAGGTTTTCTATACTTGAACAATTGGATCTATGTTTCAAATTTCTGCCACCAGTTGAAATTAATAAAGAACTGGAATTTGAGATCTCTGAGATCCTTGATTCAAAGATGGATTACAGGCAAAGAAACTGCAAACTACTTTATCTGGTCAAGTGGTTAGATTATAAAAGTACTAATAAGGAAACCTTGTGGCTTCTTACCACTGAATTAAATCACACTTTGGAGATTGTTAAGAAGTTCCATCTTTATTATCTGGACAAACCTGGACTATTATATGCATGACCAAATTGAGTTCATTGGCCTAGTCATAAGGCCCTTATTTACTCAATGGTCACATCCTCCATCTCTATGTTCCTGTTCTCCTCATCTTCTCCAACCTCCATATTCAACTCTGCCAACTCTTTTGCAATCTCATTCACCTCTTTATTTTCTGGCTTATTTTCCAAGCCTTTCTTATCCTCTTCCCCTATCACCCATGCCTTATTCAAGACATTAATCACTTGCCCCAGCAACCAGTTCTGATGCCTTATCTCCCACCACATTTTTTCACCTACCTCTCAAATTGCTACCTCTAGCAGGCAACAGCCCTTAGCAACCTGCCAAGAGCTCTCTTCTGTCTCTTTAGAATGTGCCCTTTCCCTAGACATTATTTTCTTTCCACCCTTTTTCCTTTATTTCCATTCCATTTTCTTCTGACCAGGGTAATTATATCTTATCTTAGCCTCTATGCAGGTGAGGCATGATGTTGACTTGCTAGGGCCCATCTCACAGTCTAGCCCTTGATCATTGCACCTCCAGCACATCAGAGTCTTTTCCACCCTTCTCTTTCCATTGTTCTCACTTGCCCCTGCTGGAGCTTGTTTAGATTGCTCTATCTAGCACATGATTAGTTCTCAGAAAGTGTTAGCATGTTTCTGTACTCACTTGTATATAGACTGCTTCCATAGCCTCCTGCTTCCTTGCCTTTTTAGCCTGTCACCTGGTAACCTCTTCTATCACTTAGAAAGCCTCCTTTATCTTCCTTTAAGCCTCTTTCTATTATGCCACCAGTTCTGAGGGCATATCAACCAACTCTTAGCTGATAATGGAATAGAGAATGGGGAATGGACAGATATTTGATTGAGCTAGGAGATACACAGATGGCTAATACAAGTGCTCAAAGCTAAGGCTTTAAAACACTATATTTATAGTACTTATATTTTACAAGTTTGTGGACAGACCAAGACCCTAAGGTTAGGGTTTCTTTTTATGGGAAATGAATCAAGAAAGAGAATTCTGCAGGGTTGTAGCTTCTATCAAATGAAAGGAAAGGGAAGTTAAGAAGCAAGATGGAAATAAAAAGTAGATAAAGGTATGAAGCTAACCTTATGCCTTGAATCTAGATCTGCAAGTGCTCCATTGCTCCCCTGATAAGATAAGAGGTTAAATAATCAGTGACAAGATGGAATCTTATAGCAGAAAAAGTAAAAAATCGAAAATTATCATAACACTTTCTTTTTCCTTACCTTTACTTATTACTTTTACTCAGCATACTTTGCATTGCTGAGCTCTTTCTTATCCTTCATGCACTCCTCAAAATATGTGTCAGACCATGTGTAAATGTCAGCAAATAAAAACATAATAGAAACATTTTTGAGCCTTTTACTAAAGCTCTAACCATTTATGGGCTTATAACCAACTAAAACTCCAACACTTGCTCTAACCACATACTAAATAAGGTCATGGAAACCTATGACCTTCAGGGGTTCAGGCCTTAAGAGGGGAATATTGTTATATCCCAGACCACTGTATTTACTCCATAACATCTTCAATATAACTCCAGTTGAAGATTACTTCTAAGCTATGTGCTGGCTAGTTTCCATTTACCTCATTTTCTATCTATCTAATAATACTTACAATTTCTTATATATACTTCCATGTCCTTTCAATATAACTCCATAGTTCTCCAGTCTTATTTCCTGTTTCTTGCCCTTCTTGCTTATTTTCTATCTCTCTTAGTTTTTATTCTGGCATGACATTGTTAGTGTCATCTGATATCTCTGTTTGTATCCAGGTTGTACCAACACCTGCTTTCACTTCTGTGATAAATTCAGTCTCATTTTCTTTTCCTTGTTAGATAATTTGTGTTATGGCTCCAGCCTAACATGATGGTCGCATGTGACTGTGGGAACTGTGGAGCATGTGATGTGACTGGTCATGTGCCAGGAGCATGTGATCATGCAAATGAGTTGCCTTATCAAGGAAATCCTAGGCTAAGGCTAAGTCCTATTTCAGAGTATTCCCTGGCATTAGATATTGGTCACATGATATGGCAGATCTCAGATGAGATCCAGATCCTTCTGATAATATCTGATCTCTTGATCTAGATTAGGATCTGATCTGTGGCAGAGATTCAGATTGGGATCTCCTTGGCCTCTAGGCAGCCATGCTGCATTCATAGATCGATACCAGTGTTACCTTCCATTCCACCCACATCCTCATGGTGTGGTTTCTCTTCCATTTCCTTCCCTTGATCCATGAGGCCACTGCCTCACTCCTTATTGCTGCCCCATGTTCCCTCTCATCTATCTATTTAGAGGTAGGAGCTACTTTAGCTATTGGTGCCCATAGATAGCATACTTTAGGGTAGACCTCCTGTACTTGGTCTGTGTGCAGATCTAGACAATATATAAGGCAGGGGGTGCAAGCTGGGTTTTCCCCAGTCTTGCTCTCTTGACCTCTTAGCTGGTTATACATGAAACGGTTGTGGTTGAACCATTGACCTAAGAGCTCGAGTTGAATCCTAGTGGTTACTTTCTCAACTAAAGAGATTGGGTTTTAACTAGACTCCAATAGAACTAGGCAAGAGGAATGTAGAGAAGGTCAAGGACTTGTATAAAGTGCAAGGCTCAAGTGCACAAGACTGGGGAAAACCCAGCTTGGGCCAGCCTTCTCATATATGCTACAAATGTGTGCATGGACCATGTGAATGGCTCCAGCCCTAAGTATGCTACAGTCAGCTGACCAATGGCAATAAAGGAGTAAGTACCATAGCAGTCCCATGTGAAAACTGCCAGATAATGATGCCATAGTCTAGGCTGTGATATGTGAATGAGTGAAAGTGTGAAGGAGTGAAATGTGAAGATGTGAAGATGTGAAAGGTGAAAGATGAAAGGTGTCCCATGGTCACATGATGAGAAAAGTGAAAAATGATTATAACAATACAGGCTGATCCCTTCAGTGCTGCTGGCTACTGGTTTATACAAGAGCCCAGGTCTCATCCTGTTGCAAACCATGCAATGACCACTTTCATTCTCATGTGATCATGGGAATCCCAACCCTTATCAGGCTAAACCCTAACTTAGGATCTGGTATATATCTACAAATACTTCTAGGGTTAGTGATCATGAGGCATATCTAGGAATCTTCCCTGGATTTTCCCCTGATCTCTCTAATCATGGATCTCATCTATCTCATTGGATCTGACAGATCTAGAGATGGATCTCATCTGTGGCAGAGATCTCCATCCTCACCATGACCATGCCTCTTCTCTTCCATTTCCCCACATCTTACAAGAGGCCCTTTGCCTCATTCCTTCTATCCGCCCCATGCGTATTCCTCACAGCCTACATGAGTTCTCCCTTTATGCCATTGGCCAGCTTACTATACAATACTTAGGGTAGGCATTAGTTACATGGTCCGTGCCCTTCAGGGAGCAATATATAAAGGCCCAGGTCAGAGTGGTAAAGTCCTCAGACTTTATTACTTTAGTACCTCAGGTCATTAGGCTTAGTAAAGCTCTTCTTAGGAAACCAGGCCCTTCAAGGCACAGGATCTAGGAAGTTCGAGCTCATGTCTCATCTAAGTCCTCCTCGTCATCACTCTTCAAGGCATTTCTCGGTTGCTCCTCGTCTGAGCCACCATTTAGGTTCTCTCCAGTGTTTCTCCTCCTCCAATCCATAGTCTAGGTGTAGCCTCTGGTTTCCAGAGTCGTAACACATCCCTTCTCTCATCACCTAGTTCTGGGCCACTAGCATAAAAGCCCAAGCAGCTATTTAGGATAGGATAGGAGCATCCACCAAGGTCATCTCGAGTATCAAGGCAGAGTGGGAAGTCTCCCACTTCAATTTGCTTCTCCATGGTATAAGTACTGTAGCTCTATATCTTGTACCCCAGTTTGAATATTAACATAATTTAGCATTCTCTCCCTTTGTCTCCAACTCCTTTCCCAATCTTGTAAGCAGGCCTGTTATATTCCATATTCCAAACCCATTTCTGACCCAGTTTCAGCTGGTTCTCTGAGCTTACTATGCTCATGTTTTCCCTGCACTAGCATTACTACAGTTGATTTGACCCTCCATTTCCTTTCTGCTTTATTCTGTTTTAGCTTTGCCACACTATCAGTCACTTAGTACATCTTACTTTTCACTTTATTCCCTCTGGACCACTCCATTGTAACTCCATGCCTTTCTTCACTCTTATTCCTGTCACTTTCCTGTCTTGCCTCTCATATCTTTCATTACCTTTTAGTTTTAATCTGACATGCCTTGATACTATTATTGCTAACATCTCCATTCATCTTTAAAATGCATTGGTACCTGCTCTTGCTTCTGAGACAAATCCAGTCTCATTTCCACTTCTCACTTATACTTCTTGTTACTTTAGAATTATAAGTACTTTAACTCCTATATGGTACTGTAGTTTGAATATCAATGAAAATTGTTGTGGGACAACTTCCCACGCTCGAACTCCGAACTCCGTCCTTGGGGAACGCCGATGGTCTCTGGTACTTCCCTTCAAGATCTTCTATAGGGCTTTTGGCTAGTGGCCCCTAACTAGGCAAAAGGGAAAGGATGAATCGGTGAGGCCTTGTGTATAAACTGAGGCCAGAAGGACGAGAGCTGAGGAGGACCCCTCTAGGGGCGGTCCCTAGATCGAACCAACTGTAGACCAAGTCACAAGAGGT
>JBBPJW010001316.1:0-12776 GCA_038088935.1 Pulveroboletus aff. viridisquamosus
TTATCAGAGCCTTAAGGAACTTCAAGCCTTGCAACAGCAGGATAAGAAGATAGATAAGTTCCTTAACAAGTTCAATCTCTTGCAAAAGGAAGTTGAAGTAAACAACCACCTTACAGTAAAACTGCTAAAACAAGCAGTAGATTATAGAATTTATTCACAGGTGATCCTTTAGAAAGAAGATAATTGTTGTAAACCTCTCACAACTACCACTTTCACATCACGTGATCATGGGAACACTATTCCTTTTCAGGCTAAACCCTAAGCTAGGACCTGGTATACTTTACAAGTATCTTCAGGTTAGTGGTCACATGATCAATCTAGGGATCTTCCCTGGATCTGCCCAGGATCTCCCCAATCTATAATCTGATCTAAGTCCACGGATCTGATGGATCTAGGACTGGATCTCATCTGTGGCAGAGATCCCCATCCTCACATACTCCACACTGCTTCTCTTCCATTCCCCACACCTTAGTCATGAGGCCTTTGCCTCATTTCTTCATCTCCGCTCCATGCATATTCCTTACGATCTACACAAGTACTCCTTTATCACCATTGGTCAGCTTACTATACCAATACTTAGGGTAGGCATTAGCTACATGGTTCATGCACCTCCCTAGGCAATATATAAGGGAGCTGGTGCTGGTGCTAAAGTCCTCAGACTCTATCACTTCATACCATTGGCTATTTTAGCTCTTCTTTGGAAACTAGGCCCTTCAAGGCATAGGCCCTTAGCAGTTTGAGTTTGAGCCTCCTTCAAGTCCTCCTCATCATCATCACTCCTCGGTTGCTCCTCTTTGGAGTCTCCCCCTTTAGGTTCTCTTTTAGTGTTCCATCCTCTGTTTACAAGTCTAGGTATAGCCTCTGGTTTCCAGAGTCATAACAATAATGGACAATATCTTAACATATTTACTTGATTTAGACAGATAGGAAGTGTTATATTAAGCCTGGGTAGAGTGTTATGATTTCCCACATCTTTTACCTTTATCTTGCCTTAGTTTTACCTTCACACATCTTGGATGCTTTTGTTACACATCTTGCACAACTACCACTTTTACATCATGTAATCATGGGAGACATACTCCTTTTTAGGTAACCCTAGCTTGGAATCTGACTTATTTACAAGTATTATCATAATTAGTAATCACATAATATGAAATCTGAGATTTTCCCAGGATCTGCCCATGGATTTGATGGATTTAGGATTAGCATCTCATTATATCTGTGGCAGAGATCCCCATTCTCATATTTATCCTGACCTTTTATTATGTACCTTCTCTTCTTTTTTATTCTAATTCTTAATATACAAGGCCATTGCCTTATCTCTTTATATCTGCTCCATGCTTCATTATCACTTATTTAATAGTGTGCTCTTACTGCTAGTGGTGTCCATAGCTAGTAGGTAGTTTAGGTTAGGCTTAGTATAGTTGGTCTGTGTACTATCCTGGGCCATATATAAGGGGCAGGTATAAATGATCAAGTCTCTCTAGACTTGATTACTTTGTATCTTGCAGTTTGCACTTCTTTGGATTCTTACCCTTTTAGGAAAGGTCCTCAGTTACATAAGCACATGTTATGGGGGACTCCCCATATCCTTGATTCTTTACTGCTACCTTGGTAAGCACCTTCCTGAATAGCTGCTAGGGCTTTTAGACTAGTGGCTCCAAACTAGGCAAAGTGAGAGTTGGAGCCAACACAACCCTAGAGAGCTCAGGGGGATCCCTAAAGAGGGATAGCCGGGAGATCGTAGAGATCTTTTGTATAATCTCAGCTAAGAGACAAGAGAGTGAGACTGAGGAAACCTCAGCTCACCACTCCCTGCCTTATATATTGCTGGGTCCCTTGCATGGACCAAGTACAGGGAGTCTACCCTAATGCTAGCTATCTATGGACACCAATAGCCTAAGTAGCTCAGCTCTCATAATAGATATGGAAGGGGCATGGATTGTATGTGATGGGTGAGGCAAGGGCATCGCAGATACAGGATGGAGAAGAGAAACCACATCATGAGGATGTGGGAGAATGGAAGGAAAGCACTGCCCTGGTTCTATGAGAATGGCATGGCTGCCTGGAGGCCGAGAAGATCTATCTAGATCTCTGCCACAGATCAGATCCTAATCTCTGTTAGAGATATCATCGGATCAATCTAAGATCTCATCTGAGATCCAGCCACAGTCACGTGACCTCGCAAGTGCCGGGGAATACTCGTAAGAGAACTACTAACCTTAGCCTAGGGCTTAACCTTATAAGGCTGCTCCTTCACACAATCATGTGCTCTTGGTCACATGACCCACATTACATGCTACTGGAGAACTCTCACAATCACATGTGACCACATGTTAGGCTGAAGCCATAATAGCACAAGTCTCTTTTGAGTCCTTCTTTATTGATTCCTTCTTGGTTGCTCCTCTCCAAAGCCTCTTTTTGAAGTTCTTTTTTATGTTCCTTCTCTTGCTCTTTATCTAGATTTAGTCTCTGGAATTCAGAGTCATAACAGCTTTCTTGTTTCCATTTTGAAACCTTCCACTTCTTTTATTTTAAAACATTCCTTGACTTAGCCACTATTACTCATGATTTGCTTCCTTCATGCATGTTATCCAGTATTATGCCTGAACTGCTTCTTCTATGTTCCATCTGTTTCCACACAGATCACTTATTCAGCACTTGTCATCTCTTATAACTTATCCAACTGAGTCTGAACCTTGTTACTTGTACTATAAAGTAGCATACTTCACCTCTCTTCTCTTTATAATACTTTTTACCTCTGCTCCTACTCCTGTACTCCTGTACCTGAATATCTCTTTGCTATCTTGAGTTCTCTATGATCTCTTGGTAATCCATCCTTCTTAGTTCATGCATCAGTGCACAAAAGAAAACACCTTGAATCCCATCAATGCCAGCTGCTAATTATACTCTGCAAGCCAGTATCCTTGCTGTTGCTTTACCCTTTGTTCAAGCATCCCCAGTGTCATCCCTTGTGTCATGCCATCCCTAGTCCATGAGCTGACCCTTCATCAAGCTTATCTCCTTGTAGTTCCCTTTTCTGAGGTTTATGCTTGACTCTAACTGGGCCTAGCATAATAAAAGAAGTAGTATAACTTTCATGACTACCACTGTTGTAGCTTATTCACCATACCATCCAAGCAAACCTTTTTTCTCAACTCTCTCTGGGGTGAACACAGATTATCTCCCACAGAGGACCCACTTGATTCTTTTGAAACAAAAGAAACCCCAGCATACTGCTCTTCCTTATCCAAAGATCTCATTGGTGAAATTCTTGTCCTCTTAGCTGAGGAACAGAACTTCAACTGAACCCTAGCCCATGAACTCTTGTCTTCTTTACAAATCCTAAAAGAATCAATCCCACCTACTCCAACTTCAACCCATTGCCACCCTCTCTATCCCCTTTCTTCATCAAAAACCCTGATGTTAGACCCTACTACTGCTGCTAAACCCATCAAGCTTTGCCTCAGCACTCCAGAGCATTATAATGAAGATAGGTTAAAAGCCAAGACCTGGATAGATTCTGTCCAGTTCTATCTATTTGTTAACCAGGCTGTGTACCACTCCAATGAGAAGCATATAGCCTTTATCCTTTCATATATAATGAAGGGCTCCATCCAATCATGGGCAGCCACCTACTGAAAACAATGCATTAAAGGCACTTCCATATCCATGGGGTTCTTTACTAATCTAGTCACCACCTTTTTGGCAGCATTCCAAAATCAAGACATAATCAGCTCAGCCATTTACTGGCTAGCCAACACACAGATATGACTAAACAAAAAGGAGAATGGACTTCTTCTTTTGCCAAGTATACAGCTGAGTTCCAAAATCATGCTATAACTTCTAAAATCAAGAATAATTATGTTTTAATTAGCTACTATGAAACTGGACTAGCTCCTTGGATTACTTATTGCATCCATGCTATGGAAATGGTATCAAGCAAGATATCAGACTGGCATTTCAAGGCAGCTCATTTTAACAGCACCAATAAATAATTCAAGTTTATTAAACAATGAAGAAAGACACTCAAGGTATTTATCTGGACTTCCACCATCCCCTTGACCCCTTGGATTGAAAGAGATCCAAATGCAATGGATATTAACTCCATAAAGCTCAAAAAGCTTACCCCCCAAGAATGTGAGCATTGTTAAATGAATTAGTATGCTTCAGATGTTATGCATCTTGCATAACCACCACTTTCACATCATGTGATCATGGGAACTGTTATAACTCTGGATCCCAGAGGCTAAACCTAGATGAAGGATAAGAGGAGGAACATGAAAGGAAAACCTAGAGGAGGCTCTGAAAAGGAGCAACTGAGGAGGGATTAATGAAGGAGGACTCAGAAGAGACTTGTGCCCATGCAACTGAGGTTCTAATTTTGAAAGGGTTGAGATCCAAAGAAGTGTGTAAAGCAAGATACAAAAGTAATTAAGTCTGGAGAGACTTAACTACCTGTACCCACCCCTTATATATGGCCTAGGGAGGCACACAGATCAACTACTACTAGCCTACCCTAAGGTACTGCTATCTATGGATACCAATAGCAGTAAGGTTACACTATTAAATAAGAGAGGAAAGAGCATGGAGTGGGAATAAAGAGTGAGGCAATGGCCTCATGGATCAAGGGAGTAGAATGGAAGAGAACAAAGATCTTGTAATAGAAGATCAGGGTTGCTCATAAGAATGGAGATGTCTGCCACAGATAAGATCATAGATTTAAAAATCCATTAGATCCATAGAGATGCAACCAGATCTAAATAGGAAAGATCATAAGATACTCATAAGAATAGCCAAGCCCCAGGCTAGGGTTAACCTGAAAAGAAGTATTATTCCCACAATCACGTGATGTAAAAGTGGTGGTTGCACAAGATGCATAACAGGAACAATACTCCTTTTCAGGTTAACCCTAGCATGGGACTTGGCTATTTATTACAAGTACCTTATAGTCAGTGGTCACATAACTAGAATCTGCCCTGGATCCTCCCCATCTAGATCTGATAGTATCTCCATGGATCTACTTCTATGATCTTATCTGTGACAGAGATCTCTATCCTCATGTGTCACCCTGATCTTCCATTATGAAATCTCTCTTCTCTTTCATTCTATCCCTTGATCCATGAGGCCATTGCTTTACTCTTCATTCCTGCTCCATGCCTTTACCTCTCTTATTTAATAGTGTGACCTTACTGCTATTAGTGTCCATAGATAGCAGCATCTTATGGTAGGCAAGTAGTGGTTGGTCTATGTGCCTCCCTAGGCCATATATAAGGGGTGGGTACAGGTAGTCAACTCTCTCAAGACTTAATCACTTTGTACTTTGCTTTACACACTTTTTTGGATCTCAACCCTTTTGAGGTCAGATCCATAGTTGCATGGGCATGAGTCTCTTCTGAGTCCTCCTTCATTGATCTCTCCTTAGTTGCTCCTCTTCAGAGCCTCCTCTAGGATTTCTTCTTCATGTTCCTTTTTCTTCTCTATTCATCTAGGTTTAGCCTCTGGGATCCAGAGTCATAACATCAGATGCCAAAAACCCAGCCACTTCACCAACAAATGTCCAATCTTTCCTTTTTTCCCTTCTGGCATAAAGAAGATATCTCAAGTTAAAAGGGTTTCTGCCAAAGAACCATCCAGAATAGAAGAGATTAGTAATGAAGAAGAGATTAAAGTCAGAAGAGTGGGTTTTTAGATCAGAGTACCTTCTCTATGCAAGGTGCTCCCACCTTTTCTTGCACTCCTAAACTTGTATCACAATCCAGAAAAGCAATCAGAACTCCAGAACAAGTCTCTTTAACTGAGCACCCAAGAAAAGTTACAGATGTCTCCACTCTTGTTAATAGCAGTACCCAAATCAATTGCATTGACTGGTTATTTGTATTTCACCACAAGCTCCCAACTATTTTTCTTTCCCAAGCTCTTCATGTCCAAAACATGGACACCTCCATCAATAGCAAGGGAAGAATTACCCATACTGTTATAACACTTTTTTCTTTTCTTGATCACATGACCTTATCTTATCTTCTCCACATGGTTATCTAATCTTTTATCTTATCAGGGCACATGACAGATCACATGATCCAGGGCATAGGGTTAGCCTCATGCCTACAAGAACCCTATGCTTCTTTTTATTTCCACTTATTTTCTTCCATTCCAGAAGCTAGACCCTTGATGGTTCTCAGGTGGCTTCTCTTCTATTTGATTCCCATGCCTCATGCATGGGAATATTCTCATTAGGGTCTTGGTCCATGCACAGTGTGTCATAGTATAAATACTGTAACTGTAGCATCTCAAGACTCCAGTCTTGAGCACTTGTATCATACTGGTGTTAACTCATAACTTCCCTTTGACTCCAAACCCTTTTCTTGGGAGCTCATGGCACCACAATCTTGTGGTGCATAACACATACCTGTGAAGTTATTCTTTGCATTGAAACCTTTATCTCCAAGGTTCCTTGCTATATTATGGAATATGGCATGGAAATCTTAATCTTAGAACTTCCCTGGCTGAAAAATACCAATCCCACTCTCAATTGGAAGAGCAGCACCCTTACTATTCTCTCTACCATTAATGCCTTGAAGAAACACTATTATTCCAACTTCTTATTATTCAACCTGAAACAATACCATTTTAGGGAGACCACCATTAATGATAAAGAACTCTTCATTAACTACTTGCAACATGCCACCCCTAAAAAGTTTCTCCAAGACTATCTCTACTTTTGGCACTCCTTACAAGTTATAAATGCCTGTTTAGCATTTTTACCATCTGTCACTGTTTCCAAGCTCACTATCTTCACTGAGCTAGCAATTAAAGCCAAGAAGGCCCAAATCAAGACAGAACTTCCAGTAGAATACCAGGAGTTCAAGTCTGTCTTTTTGAATACCCTGAAAACCCTTGATCACCTACCCTCTAGCAGGTCCTATAATCATGAGATCAATCTTAAGAAGACATTTGTCTCTAAGATAAATAATGTTTACCCCTTATCTCCACTAGAATGCCAGGCAACTGAGTTCCTGAAAGAAAACCTCCAGGCCAGGAAAATCTGCCCTTTTAATTTTCCTCAAGCATCCTCATTCTTCTTTGTCAAAAAAAAAAAGAATGGCAAACTCTGCCCTTGTCAAAATTACTGATATCTCAATAAACACATGGTATGTGATGCATATCCTCTTCCCCTTATCTCCAACCTTATCAACAAGCTTTGTAAGGCAAAGTTATTTATCAAATTTGACATTTGTTGGGAATATAACAATGTCTGTATTAAAGACAGACATCAATGGAAAGCAGCTTTCATTACTTACAAGGGGCTCTTTGAGCCAATGGTAATGTTCTTTAACCTCAATAACTTACCTGCCATGTTTCAGCATTTCATGAATAACTCCTTTTATAACATGATCACAGAAGGATGGTTGATTATCTACATGAATGATCTTCTCATCACTTCCCCCAATGCCAAAATATACTGCCTCCATACTGCCTATGTTCTCCAATATATGGCAGAACTCAATCTCCACCTCAAACTGGAGAAATGCACCTTTGCTTTCAAGTCAATAGAATACCTTGGAATGGTCATCCAACCTGGACAACTTACCATGGACCCTATTAAACTTGATGGAATCACCAAGTGGCCTATTCTCCAAATAGTTAAAGACATCTGATTATTTTTAGGGTTCACCAACTTCTACCAGTGATTTGTCCTGAATTACTCCTTTATTGCTTGTTCTTTTCTCAATCTCACCAAGAAGATGGCCCTAGTCCTGGTTCCCCACCTGCCAAGAGTCCTTTGATTCTCTTAAGGCACTCTTCCTCTCCCAGCCAGTCCTCCAACTCCCAGATCTCTTCTGACCCTTTGCCATTGCCACAAATGCCTCTATGTATGCATCCAGTGGTAATCTCCTCCAAACTAATGCCAACAGAGACTGGCACCTCTGCTCATATTTCTCATAAACCTTTTTTCCTGCTGAAAAAAACTATGACATCTATAATTGTGAACTTCTCATAATGATCCATATCCTGAAAGCCTGGAGATATTACCTCCAGGGCTCTCTCCACTCAGTTCAGGTCTTTACTGACCACAAAAACCACACTTACTTCCACACTCCCCAGACTCTCAGTCACCAACAGGCTTATTGGCTTCTTAATCTCATGAACTTCAACCTTCAACTCCAGCATATTGCTGGCACCTCACTTACTGGGCCCAATGTCCTTTCTCATCATTCAGATCTCTATCCAGATTCCTTCTTGAATAACTCAGAAGTTACCTTGTTACCCAAAACCATCTTCTGCCACATTATCAATGCCACTCTTCACACCCACATTCAAAAGCACCAAGTGGATAACCTTCTCTATCTCTCCATTCTTCAAAAGTGGAATGGTTCTATGCACAATGGATTGCAGTCCCATTTCTGTGACTGGCAACTCCATATTATCATGCTCATATACTATAACTATGTATATGTTCCTTCAAATAAAACCCTTTGTCACTTAATCCTTTACTGCTGCCATGACCATGAAACTGCCAGCCATTCCAGCTATTTGAAAACCTGGCAGCTTGTTTAACAGGAATTTTGGTGGCCTGGCCTTGCCACCTATGTCTGCAAGTACATTGATGATTATACTGTTTGTCAATAGAACAGGGTCAATACTTACCCCTTTGTGCCTGCCCTCTACTCTATCTTCTCCTGGGCATGTTACCTTTTTTAACAAATCTCTTGTGACCTAATCACCAACCTCCCTTGCTTAGGAGATTTTGATTCTCTGTTGGTCATGGTTGACCATGGGCTTACTAAGGGAGTAGTTCTCATCCCCACTAAGAAAATTCCCACTGTCAAAAGAATAGCCACACTTTTCTTCAAGAAAGTCTATAAACATTTCAGTTTGTACAACAAAATTATCACTGACTAAGGCCCACAATTTACCTCCACCTTCACCAAGAAGCTCAGCAAGCTCCTTAACTATGATCTTTTCCTGTCCACTGTATATCACCCCCAGTCTAATGGAGAGACTGAATGCATTAACCAGGAAATAAAAACCTATCTTCACATCTTCTATAGAGCTAATCCATTCAAGTAGGCAGAAAACATCTTCCATACAGAATTCACACACAACTCCCATGCCCACTCCATTACCAACCAATCACCATTCTATCTCCTGATGGGCTATGAACTCCATGCCCTTCCCTTAGTGATCCCCAAAACCTTGATGCCTGCTATCACTAACAGGCTAAAACATATCACCACAGCTAGGAACAAAGCCCTCACAGCCCATGACCTTGCTCACCAAGTAATGGCATCACACATCTATTTCAAATTTGTTTCCTTCACTGAAGAAATGAAAGTCTGGCTGGAGACACAGAATCTCAAAATGTTCCATTACTAATCCAAAATTTGCATCAAAAAGAGAAGGATTCTTTACCATCATGGAAGTACTCTTTCCCATAACCTACAGACTCTGCCTTTACTTGACCTGGAAGATCCATCTGGTCTTTCATGATTTGTTGTTATTGCTCTATTGTAAAAACAATGTCCATAGGAAGAATTTCCTGGCTTCATCTCTGGACCTTATAGAAGGTCAAGAAGAAAATAAAGTCAAGTGGATATTAAAACATCATGGCTTGTCTTCTTCCCACTCCTTCCTAATCCAATGGAAGGGTTACTTAGCAGAAGAAGACTCATGGGAAGCTGAGTTCATTCTCAGCAATGCTTCTAAACTACTGATTACCAATAAAAAGTGGCACTATCTCATCACTTCCCCCATTGCCTCTTCTTTCCACATCACTTGCACCACACAGTTCAAATCCTGCAAATAACTATGTTCTTTAATGCCAATGCCACCCAATCACTTGCCTCTGACATTCCATTCTCCCCTACCCAGAAGACCCTCAATGCTATCTTTCCCTTGTATGCCTATTCTCTCTCCTCTGGGACTATTATTCTCTCAGCTAATTCATCCCCATTTATTTCACCCACCACTTTACTTGTTAATGGCTTTCCAGTTAAGGAAACCATCCCTATCCCCATTGCATTGTCCCCAGTCCCTACCCATCTAGCCAACATGCCATTGTCTTCCATAGCTATTCCCATTCCACCACCCATTATCTGCTGGGCAACTTCTTGCCCCATTACCAACATCAATCTACCCCTTACTGCCCATGCTTTTTATCCTGGAGACCACAATGATATGTATTACATAGGACTTTAGTCCTTTGTCTTTAACTTGCAACTTTCTGTCACCATTAGCTTATACCTCAACATGTACTTTACCCTCTGGGCTTTATTCCATTTCTATCACCAGATAAAAAAGATGTCCCTTATTACCCAACTTCTCCATCATACTGCTGAGGTTGATACAGATACTGTCTGCACTGGCCTTGACACCATCTATTACCAGTTGTTCCTTATTCTGGATAATCTTGCCTATTAACTGGAGTTTGAGAAGTTTCTCATTGACCTCAACTGATTTGAATAAGAGTTGTCTGTGGCATGGCAACATTTTTCTCCAACATGCCCTACCACACCATCCATGTCTTTGTCCTCTTCCTAATTCTTATGCTCTTTGTGCTGTTCTCACTGCTCTTACTACTCATACCATTACACTTCTCCAACTCACTTATCTCCACTGCCTTCCTATTACACCAATGATAAGAATGATGTTATCAACAATATTGGCTGGGCTAACATCATGGGCTCCCCAGTGGCCTACAACTAGTATCTGACTGGGATATTAGACATACAAAGGGGGTAATATTATGATTTTCCACATTTTTTTCCTTTTGCCTCACCTTATTTTCACCTTCACATGTCTTGAATGCTTTCTTGTTCCTGTTCTGGAATCTTCCACTTCTTTTATTCCAGAACATTCCTTGACTCAGCCACTATTACTTATAATTCACTTTCTTTGTGCATGTCATCCAGTATTACACCTGGACTGCTTCTTCCATGTTTCACCCATTTTCACATAAATCACTTATTCAGCACTCATCATTTCTTATAACTTATCCAACTGAGTCTGAACCTTGTTACTTGTACTATAAAGTAGCATACTTCACCTCTCTTCTTCTTACACTACTTTTTACCTCTGCTTCTACTTCTGTTATGCACTCAGCAAACACTGACAGTTTACTGAAATGGTTTGCAACTGTTCTGATCTCATGACTTGTAAACTGGTCCAGTGGATGCTTTCCTAAAGCTGTGGTTTTGTGCTAGACTCACAGAGAACTAGGCAAGAGTTGAGAGAAGTAAAGAGTCAAGGACTTGTATAAAGTCTAGGGCTCAAGTGCAGGATCCCAGCTTGCACCAACCCTTCATATATGATATATGTGTGCACACAGATCAGATAACTAGGGTCTGCCCTAAACTATGCTACAGTAAGCAGACCAACAGCAATAAGAGAGTGAGTACCATAGCAGTTCCTCATGGAAACTGCCAGGTGATAATGCCATGGTCTGGAATGTTCTAGATTGTGAAATGTGAAATGATGAAGAGGTAAGGGTTCCCAGGATCATGTGATGTGAAAAGTGAAAAATGATTGTAACATTTACTTACATGACCATGAGACTTGCCTGCCTTACAAGGATAAACCCTAGGCTAGGTTTAATTTATTATATCAGAGTATTCCTCACTGATGGGTTAGTCACATGATGTGGCTGGATCTCAGATGAGATCTTAAATTGATACTGATAATATCTGATCTAACAGATCTAGATTAGAATTGTATCTGTGGCAGAGATCTAGATAGATCTCCTTAGCCTTATGGCAGCCATGCCATATTCATATTCATTGACTCTGATGCACTTCCATTCTCCCACATCCTCATGGTGTGGTTTCTCTTCTATCTCCCTTGATCTGTGAGATTACTGCCTCATTCTTACTTATTGCCCTATGCCCAGTTTTCTATTTAAGAGATACAAGAGAATACTGCTATTGGTCACATAGATAGTAGATTACTCATCCTGTGCACAAAGCTATGCCTCCTGGCAATATATATACAGGGTAGGCAAGACCTGGAGTCTCTCCAGTTTTGATCACTTGTATCTTTACTCCTCTTACTTGGGCTCTTCTGAGTTAACCTGGATATTTGTCCTTTTCCTTATCCCTTGCAGCCTGAGCACTGGGTTCTAGTATTAACTTGGGCTATCCCCTTTCAAGACTTATAAGCCTAGTTTGAAGCCACTAGTGCAAAAGCCCTCTTGTTGTTGTCAAGCCTGTCACTTACCAGTCCTTTGCATATATTTGGATTGTACTCTGAGTGGTGCATAACAACTCCTGTACTGCTATACTTGAGTATTCCCTTGCTACCTTGAGTCCTTTATAATCTCTTGGTAATTTATCCTGTCAATACCAGCCATTGATTATACTCCACAAGTCAGTGTCCTTGCCATTACTTGACCCTTTATCTGAGCACCCCTGGTGTTATCCTTGTGTTATACCATCTCTAGTCCACAAGCTGACCCTTTATCAAGCTTACCTCCTTGTAGTCCCCTCTTCTGATGTCTATGCTTGATTCTATCTGGGTCTAGCATAACATAGAGACTAATATAGACCTTATGGCTATGGCTGAACTAGAGATGAAACTCAACTATGGTTAGCCTTAGATACTATGGATAGTGCAAATATGAAATGGTACTGTGGTTTCTCAGTAAATGAAACGGGATCGTCCCGTTACTTGCTAATACTCTAGGTCCTTGGTGGACGCTCCTGATCTGTCTTCGACAACTGCTGAGGCTTTTAGACTAGTGGCCTCGAACTAGGCTGAGTGAGAGGAATGAGACCACTACT
>JBBPJW010001317.1:0-12771 GCA_038088935.1 Pulveroboletus aff. viridisquamosus
ATTGGAAGATCTGGATCTCATCTGAGATCTGCCACATCATGTGACCAATACCTTTGTGCCAGGGAATACTCTGAATAAAGGACTTAGCCTTAGCCTAGGGTTTGCCTTATCAGGCAACTTGTTCGCATGATCACATGCAACTGATCACATGACCAGCGCATCTCGTGCTCTACAGTTCCCACGGTCACGTGAGACCGTTGTGTTAGGCTTGAGCCGTAACACCCATCCTCTGAACAATCTTACCAAGAAAGACCAGTTCTTTATCTGGGGAGTGGATTAGCAAAAAGCCTTTATAACACTAAAAAACATTATATTCTTGGCCCCCTTTCTTGTTTATCCTGACTCCTCCAAACCTATCAGAGTGAAAACAGATGCATTAGATATTGCTACAGAGGCAGTTCTCTCCTACCTTGTAAAGAAATATTGAAAACCTGCAGCTTTCCTATCTCATTTTCTTACTGAAGCAGAAAGAAACTATCCAATTTATGACAAGAAACTACTAGCTGTGATCCAGGCCTTGAAGAAGTGATGTCATATTCTTATTGACTGCACAAATTTTGAAATCTGGACAGACCATTAGGCCTTGAAGCATTAAAGGAAACCTTAGATATTATAATGCACATTTTCCTTTTTATTTTATTTTTTATCCCTTTGCATTTTCCTTCTACTCTTTACATGGTCACATTACACGGTCCTGTTATCCCTTTACCATGTCACCTATTCACATCTTCACTATTTCACATCTTCACTATTTTACCACTTTACATTTAACTTTAACTAGGTCTAGGCTAATCTAGCCTATAATCTCATACCACTTGTATCCCTCCTGTATTTCTAGACTTTCACTTTCTTTCTGCCATTAAGCAGCTTACTGTACACTACTGTAGGGCAGGGCACACTCTCCTAATCTGTGCTCAAGATGCAATGGTATAAAAGGGATGCAAGTTCAAGCTGGAGTTCTTCAGTCTTGTGTACCTGAATCTCTAAGGTTTTCACAAGTTTCTTGACTCAAATTCTTCTTGCCTAGTTCTTCTAGCCTCTAGTTCAAAAGCTAGGCTTCAGCAGTATCCTTAGCAGTATAGAAGCACACATTAAGGCTATAGATATAGTTGCTCAAAGTCTTGCATGTAACATTAACATATATTAAGTTGTAAATATCATAAATAGAAAGAAATGGAGGTAAGGAAGACTAGATAACATGTACAGTGTCTTAAAAAACTATCCCAATGTTTGCATGTTTTGCAATAAATGCAATGGCTATTAATAACTACTAATTATCATGCTAGGTCATAAGTATATGAAATGCAGTACTTTCTCTTGGCTTTCTATTGGTCCAATGATCAAATCATTTGATTATGGTTTGGTAACATGGCAACCATATCAAAATGACAACTTATTGTATTAGTTTTTTAACATTGAATTTCCATTACATATATTGGACCCTTGTTATATTCCACATTTCAAACCCAATTCCAACCCAGCTTTTACTTGGCTTTTCACACTCAGTGTTTGCCAGTAGACTATACAAGCCCTTTATTTCCTTCATATACCTCCAGCCCTTTCACTACTACTTTATTTCACTTCAATTGTGCTTATGCTTTTCCTGCACTAGTAATACTACAGCTGCTCTTACTCTCCATTCCATTTCCACTCTATTCCATTTTCAGCTTTGTCTCATTTTCAGTCATTTAGTACAACTTCATTTCTACCTTATTCTCTTCAAACTATTCCACTTCACCTCCATATTCACTTCCACTCTTGTTCCTGTTTTGCCTTTTGCCTTTTCTCATTATCTTTCAGTTTCAGACTGATATTTCTTGACACTGCCATTGCTAACATCTCCATTTTGTTATGTGACTAGCAAACATGATGATTTACAGCACATGACCATGGAAACTGTTAAGCATGTAATGTGAATGGTTGCATAGTCATGTGAATGAGTACCCTTATAAGGAAACCCAAGGCTAAGGCTAAGTCCTTTATATCAGAGTATTCCCCTGCACAAAGGTAACAGTTATGTGATGTGGCAGATCTCAGATGAGATCCAGGTACAGTCCCCAATGATATCTAATCTTAGGATCTAGATTAGAATCTGCATCTGTGACAAAAATTCAAATTGAATCTTCTTAGTCTTATGGTGGCCATGCCCCTTTCATATCTGAGAACCTGTGCACTTTCATTCTCCCATATTCTCATGGCGTGGTTCCTCTTCCATTTTTATCCCTTGATCCATAAGGTCACTGCCTCACTCCTTATATCCACTTCATGCTTTCCCTTTATTTACTATAGAGCCAGTTATGCTATTGGTGTTCATAGATAGTGTAGGTTTAGGGTAGGCTTCCTGTACTTGGTCTGTGTGCAAGTACTGGCAATATATAAGGCAGGAAGTGCAAGCTGGGAAAACCCAGACTTGCTCTCTTGACCTCTAGGCTGGTTATATAGGCTGGTTTCAACACTAGTGCTGCTAGCTTCAGATTTATGCAAGAGAAGTGATCTTATCTTTTTTCTCTGCCTAGTTGGGGCCACTAGCACAAAAGTCCTACCAGCTTTCCAAGATAGATTTAGAAGCATTCTTCAAGGCTAACTTGAGTATCAAGGATAGGATGACAAGAAGTCATAACACATTTGTCTCCAAGATGCATTTGCACCTGCCTTTACTTCTGAGACAACTCCAGTCTTATTTCCTCTTCTTGCTTAGATCTTTTTACTATTCCAGAACTATAAGTACTATAGCTTTTGTATGGTACTGTAGTTCAAATATCAATGAAAATACCTCCATTTTGAGTTTATCCTCACTTTAACTAAGCTTTCAAGCTTACTCTCTAAATTTTCAGTTTACTCTGAAGTAACTCCAGGCCTTGATGAATTTTTAAGGAAATTCTAAGGGCTTGTTCTCATTATGACTAGGCTTGATAATCCTTGTCTTACCTGTCCTTCATGTTAAAATGTGAGACTGCTCTTCTCTCTTCCTCTAACCCCTTTATAAATTAAAACATTGGATTATGCAAGGACATACCACATAAGGTGAAGCCAAGTCCTGTCTGACCCAAGAAAAGCTTCCTTTAACCTTCCGGAATCTCTGGACTCCTTTGAATGCTCCCAGAGCTATGCCCTTACCTAAAGATCAAGCACCATTAGTAGTGTTACAACTCTGGAAACCAGAGGCTACACCTAGATCTGTGTGAACAGAGGAGGAACATGAATATAATCCTAGTGGAGGCTCAGATGAGGAGCAACTGAGGACTGAACTGCAAGTGAATGATAAAGAGGACTCATATGAGACTCGGACTCAAGACTGCCTAGTTCCTATGCCTTGAAGGGCCTGGTTTCCTAAGAAGAGCTTCACTGAAGCCTAAACTGCCTATGCCTGTAAGTGATAAAGTCTGAGGACTTTACCACCTAGGACTCGGCCTTTATATACTACTCTAGGAGGTGCACAGATCATGTACATCCATGTCTACCCTAAAGATGTACAGTAAGCTAGCCTATGGTGTATAAGGCGTACTTGTGTAGGCCGTATGGTAAATGCATGGATCAGATAGAAGGAATAAGGCAAAGGGCCTCTCATAAGATGTGGGGAAATGGAAGAGAAGAGGTGTGGGCACAATGAGGATGGGGATCTCAACCCACAGATGAGATCACCTTGGCAGATCCGTCAGATCCACGGAGATGGTCAGATCTGAGATTGGGGAGATCTTGGGAAGATCCAGGGAAGATCCCTAGATGTGCCTTATGACCACTAACCTTAGAAGTATTCATAGATATATACCAGATCCTAAGTTAGGGTCTAGCCTGATAAGGGTTGGAATTCCCATGATCACATGAGAATGAAAGTGGTCATTGCATGGTTTGCAACAAGTAGACTCAATCCAGGAGTTTGTTCTAGAGCTCTCTATTATTATTACTCTAAATTCTAATAGTATCTTGCATCTAGAAATATCCCCTCTAGCCTCCCTATAGCCTAGTAGCATGCTTGTGTTGCAAACCATGCAATAACCACTTTTATTCTCACGTGATTGTGGGAATCCCAACCCTTATCAGGCTAAATCCTAACTTAGGATCTGGCATATATACTATACGAGTATTCTCTAAGGTTAGTGGTCACGAGGCACATCTAGGGATCTCCCCTGGATCTTTCCCTGATCTCCCCGATCTCAGATCTGACCATCTCCATGGATCTGATGGATCTGCCAAGGTGATCTCATCTGTGGGTTGAGATCCCCATCCTCATTGTGCCCATGCCTCTTCTCTTCCATTTCCCCACATCTTACGAGAGGCCCTTTGCCTCATTCCTTCTATCTGATCCATGCATTTACCATACAGCCTACACAAGTATGCCTTATACACCATAGGCTAGCTTACTGTACATCTTTAGGGTAGACACAGATGTACATGATCCGTGCACCTCCTAGAGTAGTATATAAAGGCTGAGTCCTAGGTGGTAAAGTCCTCAGATTTTATCACTTACAGGCATAGGCAGTTTAGGCTTCAGTGAAGCTCTTCTTAGGAAACCAGGCCCTTCAAGGCATAGGAACTAGGCAGTCTCAAGTTCAAGTCTCATCTGAGTCCTCTTCGTCCTCACTCTTTCAGGATCATCCTCAGTTGCTCCTCATCTGAGCCTCCACTAGGATTTCATTTATGTCACTCCTCTTCCATCATAGTCTAGGTGTAGCCTCTGGTTTCCAGAGTCATAACAGCTTGGTTCAGAAGACCATTCAGCACCCTCAGAATTAGGTCTGACAGTAAAGTAACTAGATTGATATAAGTTGTAACTTGAAGTAGTTTTGACAACTCTAAAGTGCTATATGATAATTATATATCTTAGGTAAGTAATATATTTATGTCACTAATTAGCCTGCAGCATATATAAACCATACCATCACAAATAAATTCCCTTATTTCCATTATGAAACATTTTTCTGCTACTTAAAAAGATAATATTATTTCTCTTGTCTCTCTTAATTGTTTCTATAGGAAAATTGCATCTCAAACTGGTCTAGGGAAGTCTACTGTGACTAGAGTCCTTCAAAAAGTCCAACCAGAGAAGGAAAATCATAATAATGACTATTCTTCAAAACTTACTTTTATCAACAAGTATGCTATTGTTTAACAAATTTTTACTAGAAAGGTCAGTAATGCAGTTCAGGCCACTTATTTTTGTATTAGTTTGTATACATGGGTTATAATAGAGTATCCAGGTGAATCAAGTCTTTCTAGACTTGATTACTGGTAAGATTAACCTCTTTTGGCTTATCTTTGTAATTCTTTTAGTCTCAAGCACTTCAAAGTATTCCTTTTCTCTTGTCTGGCCCAGTTTAGGGGTTAGACAGTGTTCTGTCCTTGTTTGTCTCCTTGTTGCTCTCATTGTCAAGTCAAAACCATAACATTTTCTCTGTTATCCATAGAAAAAGCAGGTTGGCCTTTGCTCTAAACTCATTATAATATAGCAGCTATTCTTAGAGTAGAGCAACTGATGTCAAAGCCCACATTCACAGACCATAACTACTCATATTTCTCAGGGTCAGGATTAATACCCTCTATTACACCAATTCAGCCACAAATTAATCTCCCTTGCCAGGTAAACATGGTATTACCTGATACATTTGACAAGATAAAGACAAAGATATGAAGCCATTCTGTCAAATCAACAATACCTTGTCTTTGATAGTAAGCAGTAAGATTGAAGATTGTGTGCCTTGTATGCTGTGAGGTTGGTAAATCCCACTGTTGTTGTTAAGTGGAGAGTACATATTCAGGTCTCAATTGATAATCTATTAGAATGCCAGTGATTTTAAATCTATTATGTACATATCAATAATTAACAAAGTCACTTATAAAGCTCTCAAGCTTGTTAGTGTTGACAGACAGTTTGATCATGACTTTAGGGCATTGTTCACTAATTTAATGAGTATGATGCAAGCACAATAGCTTCAAGTGGGACACATGCTGCTTTGATTTCTCCATTGATTGCCAGTATAGTCTATAATTTATACTACACATCTAGGGTTGTTCAGGTCTGGCCTGAAGCTGTAAGCCAAGTCAGGCCCTAATAATGGCTTATGCCAGTCTGTGGCCTAGGCTTGACCCAATAAAAGCCCTGGCAAGCCCTAAGTCACAGCTTGATCATATGCAAAGGGTTAAAGTGCTGTTTTACTGCCATAATGTGCCATTTGCAATAATGGAATTGTCTGCTGATATGGGGCTTGGTCAGGTGGAGAAGGAGAATTTTGGAGACAGTTTGGAGACATTGCATGGTTTGGATGAAGATGATAATTTTATTGTTATGGATATTAATTAAGAATAGTACTAAGACATATGCTTCTCTGTCTAAGCCATTCTCACCCTGCCATCCCTGCCCATAGCTTACAAACATGAGCATGACAATGTGCTCATGTTCACAGCCACATACAATTAAAAAATTATTAAAAGAAGTTAATTAAATATCTGTATTCATATTTAGAAACTTTAGATAAATCTTTAGTACATAAACTAATACCTACATCGGACCATTAGTTACCTTAGGATACTTAGTGACTACAAGTATCCTGCAGTCCAACGCCACTTGCCATGCCGCCCTTGCTGTCAGTGTACCCTGCATATAATGGTGCCAGTGCAAGCTCACCTTGTCGCCATCGCGACCTTGCCCCCCTAGTCCCGACCCCTAATCCCCTTCCTGTCCTCGCCATCTCCGGGTTGCTCTCGCCCACATCTTATGTTGGACCCCTTTCTTATCCCCTCGCGTGCATGCTTGCGCTCGCTCTTTCGCGCATCCACGTACTTTGGGCGCGCGATAGGGCGAGAACAAGCTCGCCTTGCATAGCAATAAATCGACTGCCTAGGCCGGGGCTTTCGAGCCGAGCCGGGCCCGAACAAGCCTATGCACACCTTTGTCGACCACAGCTAAGTGACTCCGTAGCCTCCTGCACGTACGACGCTTGCTTCGTTCAGCGTAATCAGTTGTGTCGAGAGTGCGACTGGCACGTGGCCATTCCATGTAGTGCAACTCGTCTGGCGGGCACGTCGATGACACTACAGCTTCTTCCTACGTCGGGCTGTCGCCTCGCACACATCGCAACCACGACCACCCAATCGTCCCTTTGTTTGCTTGTCGTCGACCGGTTTGATGGTGCAGACCAGACAGGCGACTCGACTGGCTGCGCCAGTGGACGGTAAACCCCCGACTAAAGGAGAACGTACAAGTGAGACGCTCAAACGCGCTAGGAAAGAACACCAACCGAGCGAACCAGTGCCGTCGGCAGTCATCGCAGAAGCCAAACAGCCCGCCCGTGAGTCACAATGAACCCCGGGTCGCCTAGGTGTCTCGGATCAGACATGCACGACAGCGAGCGATATGGAAGCCAGTCCTACAAAACGACCGCGCAAAACCCGGCAAGAGAAAGCACGCGTTGAACCCAAACTGTCGGATTTCGCTCTGCGCGTGTCGTCGCGCATCCGCGTACGCGATGGCTACACCGATATTTTTACCGCATATCGTACTATAGATTGCCAGGCTCCTAGCTGAGGGACCAGGAATGGGTGTATGTACCTCGCTACCGATATGCCCGTTTGTTCTCTGATGGTAACGATTATCCAAGTGTAGGAGTTTAGCACGAGAATGTTAAGAATGCAACTCTGCTTGTGTGATGCCTCCTGAAGGAGCTACGGGCGTCGTTTATGATGTGAGAATGCAGTCAAAGCGATGCCCGCAGTGGGGCACAGCAAGGAGTTGCGAAAATGTATTTGCGAGGGTATGTGAATTTGGATCACGGTCATAAGAACAGTAGAAGTAATGGAAGTTAGGACTCAGTCGGGACAAAGAAACGACTGGTATTAGTACCTAATGGAAGTTAGGACTAGGTACTAGTCAGTGAGCGATATTGTAATACATGATGAGCTCTTGCATACCTCAGTCGGGACAAAGGAACGACTGAGGATGCTATGGGAAAAGGGTAAACATATTAAAGTAGAACGGAGCTGTCATACATTAATATGTTGGGTAGGTAACAAAAGATTAAAGCTGTCATGGTGAAACGGAGAGCTGTCATGAATGGACATCGTACCATAATCAACAAGGAGTACCGATGATTTGATCAAGGTTCAGTTCAGCTGGGGAGAGAACAGGACCGACGTTGGAGGTGATCATCTCACGCTATCCAATGCATCAGTAAAGACGACTCATCGGTGCGAAGAGAAACTCACAGACGACGAACGTGGTGAAGACGATAGCTCTACAACTGCGGCCCAACACTCCGTTCCTAGATTCGTCGATCACGGGAACATTATTGGCTCCAACTTGATCGTGCTCAACACTGTACTCGTCGGTCTTGTTCGACAACAGTGCAGTGCACTCATTCGTCACTTCTGCGTCGCTTCAATTGAGGAGGGACGTGGCGCATTTCGTCGTTGAGAAGGTGATCAGGCATTGGGACAAATGGGAGGGGAAGCGCGTCGGCATCGCTTATTAGGTGCCGTGCCTACCTTGCGATGCTGCGGATTGTGGTTGGAGGACTAAACGGAAGAAACATTTTATGATCCCTTTGGATGATCTACTTGACAGCGATTTAACTGATGAAGACGTCAGTAAACCACGGGAGGCAAGGAAATATTCGACTTCCATGACGGTTTTCATCGACAGCGCTGCGCACAAACCAATTGACAGATATCAACTTGCTCGATGACTTGTTGAGTAATTGTATGGCCAATGGCCGTGGAGACAAAGTAAGCTATCACCCAGGCGAAGTTGATGTAGTCACAACTAAACGTCCGTTCGCAGGCCGAATGTAAGTCGCGATTACTTCACACTGCCCCCTGCTCCCTGCAGCCTCCGTCGACTTGGTCCAAATGTAGCCATATGAAGCGTACGTCTTCTCATCTGAGGTCGGCTGACTCTACCACGTTGCGTTTTGAGTTTCCCGCTTTGGAGTGGTGGAGACTCTTATTTGGTGGTGCGGATGGTTTGTGCTGGCCTGCCTGTTCACCTAGCATCCTACATTTGAGTCGCCGCACGCGCTGCCCACATCCTTCCCCTTGAGCACAACGTTTTGGGGATCGTTTCCATCGTCGTTCGGGTCTGTCAGGTGATCCGGGTTGCAGGTACGTTTGTGATGTTCGTGGATGTCCATGGAAGTGTGCTGAAAGTTACCTTCATATCTCGTCACCAGTTGCGCACGCACTCTCAATTCGACCGCTTTAGCCCTTGGCTCGATTCCGAACTCGCTGATCTTTGGTAGCGTTGGGTGGTACATCTTGCCACCTATCTCATTTCCTTTGAGTAGGTTCTGTGCACCTGTGCCCACGAACGCGTGCTCTGTGTTCATCACGACAGTCTCGTCCGTGGACACATGCGCTCCATGTTCGTCGTCATTGGTCGTCCAAGTTACCCCGTTGAGTACCTCTCAGTCCTGTCCACGTGGTTTTGTGTCTACTTTCGCTGTGGTGCACCTTGTTGACTGGTCTCGGTGCTATGTCTGCTCGCTCTACTGACCTGGCGCTCGTCATGTTCAGGTTTCGACGGTACCAGGCGCGGTTTCATTTGTCTTGCTCGAGAAAAAAGGAAACAACGTCAAGTAATAGCCAAAATGTTACGAATACCAAAAAAAGGAAGTGACGCGGATGAATCGCAGCGTAGTGTGGCCTGACCATTGAGAAGCATTACGACGCATGGTGCCTACAGTGCCAAAAGTTTCGAAAATCGTACGTGAAGACGTAAGGCGATCAGTTTTCGGTCACTTCCCGCTTAACCTGTGGAAATTTTCGAACAGAGGTAGACAATAGGGAAACAATGGATGTGGGCGTGGTGAGCGAGTCCTTCGATGAAGGCAACTGTGTATAGATGTAAGCCGAGGTAGGCCGGAGTCGTCTGTGACTTGGACCTTCTTGATAACAGTACTGCCTTATTCCGAGTGTTCAAAACTTGTCATTTTTGCCGTAATGGTACGTTAAAATGGTAAAAGGTGAATATGAATTAGGTTAATTGTGAAAATGTTCGAATAACACCCCAAACAACCTTTTTTTTTTCTTCTGTTTTTAATATCTTTGTTAAATTCTCCAGCTGAAAAGCATCCATACTCACAACTTTCCGATTTCCTGAATGTGACACTAGAGACCAGGTCAGAGGTAATCAACGAGCATTCGAGGGTCCCTCACTAGGGAAACTACATGAGACATCGAGGTTAACAGGAAGATCCATCGCGACAAGTGCGCTGTGTTTGTACTGGGCCACTGCCAAGGGTATTGTTGCTAACGGGGGTGCCGGGACTGTTGTCATCTGAACTAAGTTTGATGCTGTTACTTGGGCTGGTGCTGGCAGTGTCAATGGTCGGGCTAGCACTAACGATACTGCCATCTGTGGTCGTACTCCTTTGGCTTAGCGGTAGAGCAAGGGCCAGTGCATAAAGCAAAAAAGTAATGAGCAACGACCGAGTGAAGCGCATCTTGCCTGTCTAATTCAACAATGATAGGCCTTCCCTATTCACATATATCTTCGGAGGGGCACTTACCAATTTCCTTCGTGGAGTGAGGAACGACTGAGAGTTGCACTGGAAGGAGGCATTCTACCTGCCATTTTAAATCTGTCCGGGGTACCAATGCAAAGTATTGCCCGCTTGGGATTGAAACAGGGCGTTACCGGAAGCGATTTAATTTACTGAATCCGCTAAAAAAAAACTTCCTGCGCAAAATGAGTCAGTATCAAGACATGTTCTGATATCATGTGGCCTGGATCAGCTTGATTGACTTCTGATCGCACCCGCTACCCAGAAAAATGGTCAAATGCCATGCACATGTACCTGACCCATTTATCCCTGACAGAAAACAAGCCGCGTACCTTCTTCTGAAGTCATGAACCGCTAACACGGAAATTTCGGTTGGCGTCTGTGGCACTCACGTGATGGTCCTGTATGTGGTGGAAAATGTTGGTGACCTGCGTTTCACTTGTCATCATACGGCATTCTGTTGCTCGGTATCTATAGGCCCCTTATCAGGGTCTTATAAGCAAAGCACTCAAAGGGAGCACACTTAATCCAAGCAAGTGAATGAGAATTCCAAGGCTGTGTATTACTATGATATGTGGGAGGTTATATACTACTGGCAGTAAGTAAGGCTATGCATATTAGAAGCACTGTGACATCATGGGTGGGTAGGACACATGATACCAACTGAATAACCAGTAATGTGGGATTATTGAGCATGGGGGAATAAGGAAATGCTGGATGGCCAGTAGCACAGGATTGAAAGGAAAGAGGGAAATAAGAAGGAGGAGAGAATCTTTTATACTTCCCTATTTAAGAGCTGATATCCATGGCAGAAGGAAGTTCAAAGAGATGAGCAGAGAGGATATGTAGAGAGGTATAATAAGCCAGAAAGTTGGAAGAGGAGAAAAGTGGGGTAATAGGAGAGAAAGGCTTATGACAGCAAATAGAACAGGATTAGGGAGGATTAGGGATAGATAAGGTGGTGTTACAATTCCCCATATCTTTTTCCTTTTACCTCATCCTAGTTTTGCCTTCATGCATCTTGAATGCTTTCTTGTTCCTGTTCTGGAACCTTCTGCTTCTTTTGTTCCAGAACATTTACTGACTTAGCCACTATTACTCATGATCCACTCCCTTTGTATAAGTCATCCAGTATTAGAAGTGGACTGCTTCTCCCATATTCCATTCAATTCCACATGGGTCAATTATTCAGCATTTATTATCTCTATAACTCATTCAACTGAGTCCGAACCTTATTACTTGTACTATAAAGTAGCATACTTCACCTTCCTTCTTCTTATGCTACTTCTTACCTCTACTTGCTTCTACTCCTGTATTAAGCACTCTCTTGCTATCTTGAGCCCACTATAGTCTCCTGGTAATTCATTCCTTCTTAGTTCATGCATTAGTGCACAAGAGGGAATCCCTTGAACTCTGTCAACATCAAGTCATTAATCATACTTTGCAAGCCAGCATCCTTGCCATTACTTGACCCTTTGTTATGTATTATACTAAGTGTAGTTCAAATATCAACACAAACTGGTAAGTAACAGGCTGACCAAACAACAAGAGGGCTTTTATTCTAGTGGCCCTGAACTAGGCTTGTAAGTTTTGAAGGGAAAAAGAGAGAAAAGCAAGGAGGAGCCCAGAGTTAACACTAAAGTGCTCAGACTGTAAGGGAAGTTATAATACAAGTGATCAAGACTGGAGAGACTCCAGGTCTTGCCCACCCTGTATATATATTGCCAGGAGACATGGTCTTGTACACAGGATGAGTAATCTACTATCTATGTTAATCAATAGTAGTTATCTCTCATATCTTCTTAAATAGAAATGGAAGGTACTCAGGATCAATGGATATGAATATGGCCAGACAGCCATGAGACTAAGGAGATCCATCTAGATTTCTGCCACAGATTGATCCTAATCTAGATCTGTTAGATCAGATGTCATCAGTACCAATCTAGATCTCATCTGAGATCTGCCACATCATATAATCAACCCATGAGCAGGGAATACTCTGATATAATAAATCAAACCTAAGCCTAGGGTGAAACGGGATCTTCCCGTTACTTGCTAATACTCTGGGTCCTTGGTGGACACTCCTGATCTATTTTCGATGACTGCTGAGGCTTTTGGGCTAGTGGCCTCGAACTAGGCTGAGTGAAGGGAATGAGACCACTACTCTTGTATAAACCAGTAGGCCAGCAGATCTGAGGGTTCAGTCTGTATAACCAGCCAAGAGGTCAAGAGAGCAAGACTGAGGAGACCTCAGCTTGCACCCCCTGCCTTATATATT
>JBBPJW010001318.1:0-11217 GCA_038088935.1 Pulveroboletus aff. viridisquamosus
ATATCTTATCATGCCATAAGATGAGGTCTAGCCTGGTCTAGTCTTTGCACCTTATATAGCATAGCCTTTTTGTTATGACTCTGGAAACCAGAGGCTACACCTAGACTGTGGATGGAAGAGGAGAAACACGAATGAAATCCTAGTGAAGGCTCAGACAAGGAGCAACTGAGGATGAACCTGAAAGAGTGAAGACGAAGAGGACTCGTATGAGACTTGAACTCGAGCTTCCTAGTTCCTATGCCTTGAAGGGCCTGGTTTCCTGAGAAGAGCTATACTAAGCCTAATGACCTGAGGTACTGAAGTGATAAAGTCTGAGAACTTTACCACACTGACCTGGGCCTTTATATATTGCTCCCTGAAGGGCACGGACCATGTAACTAATGCCTACCCTAAGCATCATACAGTAAGCTGGCCAATGGCGTAAAGGGAGAACTCGTGTAGGCTGTAAGGAATATGCATGGGGCGGGGATCAAGGATGAGGCAGTGGCCTCATGACTAAGGTAAGGGGAATGGAAGAGAAGAGGCATGTGGTACATGAGGATGGCGATCTCTGCCACAGATGAGATCCAGTCCTAGATCTGTCAGATCCATGGACTAAGATTAGATCTGAGATTGGGGAGATCTTGGGAAGATCCAGAAAAGATCCCTAGATGTGCCTCATGACCACTAACCTTAGAGATACTTGTAAAATATGCCAGATCCTAAGTTAGGGTTTAGCCTGATAAGGGATGGGATTCCCATGATCACATGAGAGTGAAAGTGGTCGTTGCATGATTTGCAACACTTTTATCTTATTATAGCCTAGACTTTCTCTAATGTTATGATCTAGCCCTCTGATATTATATCTTACCTTTGCCTTGCTTTCTTTTACTAATTACTCCCTATTTGCCATTGGTTCCTATTTAGTTTCCCTTTGCTCTATTTCCTTATTTAGCATTGTTCTCTATATACTAGCTACCTCATATACTTCTCATGGCCTGGTCCATGCACACTTCGTAGCAATATATAAAGGGGCAAGGACATAGACTGGTTTCCCAGTCTAGAGTACTTGTTTACTTGTTTACCTTGTTCTCTAGTATCTTCTCTAGGCTGTCATTCTTTTGTCCCCCCAGTTTTGGGCACTCTCCAAGGTAGTTTCTTCTTGCTATTGGTCTAGATTCATAACACTTTACTTTATACAAGTAGTCAAAACCAACTTTTATTGTAGTTCAAGCACCTATCAGGAAAAGAATCCAGCTAGGGTTTAGTATTAGTTCAACACAATAGAATTGTATTTTAATAGGGTTTACTTACAAGTTGCACTATAAGAAGGCAATAATGGACAATGCCATATTATATTTTATGTTCTGGATCTGATTTCAACCTGGCTTATATCTGGTCCTCACACCTAGTAAGCCACTTTAGCCCTCTGACCCCCCTTCACACAATTCTGGCCCTTTGTGACCACTCCATTCACACTCATGTTCTTTTTACTCTTTTGTCAATCATATACCATGTAGTTCTCTGTTATCTTTTACTTCTACTTCACTTTCACTCTGCTTTCAGTTCCATTTCCCTTGTTTCTGTTACTTAACTTATTTTAGCACCTCTGGTTTTTTCAAACCATTCTGCTACAACTTCATACCTAGTTCCACTCTTATCTCTTGTTCCTATTCCATGTTTTTCCTGATCTCCCTCTGTTATCATTTAGTTTCAGTCTGATATTATTAGACATTGTCTCTTCTGACATCTTTATTTATATTCAGGTTGCATTGACATCTGCCTTTTCTTCTGAGATAACTTCTTTCACATCTTCTCTTCTTGCTTAGATATTTTTGCTACTTCAGAACTATAAGTACTATAACTTCTGTAAGATACTGTGGTTTGAATATTGTTGAAAACACCCCTTGTTTGAACTTTGTCCTCACTCTGACTAAGCTTCTAAGCTCACCCTGTGACCCTCCAGGGTACCCCAGAGTAACTCTAGACCTTAATGAAATTCTTAAGAAAATCCTAAGGGGCTTGTTTTCATTATAATTAGGCTAGATGCTAATTGTTTTGCCTGTCCTTCATGTTGAGCTATAAGACTGCTCTTTTTTCTTTCTCTGACCTCTTCATGAATTGAAACACTGGGTTATGCAAGAACATATCACATAAGATAAAGCCAAGTATTATAATCAAATTTTTATTTTCATATCATGTGATTCTGAAAACTCTCATTATTTCACCACTTCACCACTTCACCATGTCACATCTTCACATCTTCACATTTCACATTCTAGAATATTCCAGACCATGACATCATTACCTGGCAGCTACCATGAGGTACTGCTATGATACTTGCTCTTTTATTGCCATTGGTTGGCTTACTGTAGCATAGTTTAGGGCAGACTCTAGTTACATGGTCTGTGCACACATCTATATCATATATAAAGGGCTGGCACAAGCTGGGTATTCCCAGTCTGGTGCACTTGAGCTCTAGAGCTTTATATAAGGTACTTGACTCTTTACTCTTTTCCTTTTGCCTAGTTTTCTGTGGTCTAGCACAAAACCACAGCTCTTTTTAAAGGTGTTCACTGGCTAGTATCAAAACATGAGGATAGGATGGCTGCTGCCATTTCACCAAGTCCTGTTTGACTTAACAAGAACTTCTTTTGAGCTTTTCAGATTATCTTCAGACTTCCTTGAAAGTATCCAAAGTATGTCTCCCTTTATGGGTTGAGCTGCCATTAGGTTGTTTGCACTTAGGATTCATTGTCTGGATTCTTGATCAGGTATTGAGATAATGTTTTGATACAAGTACAGGCATAAGTTTCCCTTTTAGTTGTTAGATGTTAAATACAAAGAATGCATTTTATCTGCCTTCACTTCTGGGGAAACTCCTGTCTTATCTTCTTTTCTCCTTAGATAATCCACTTCTCCAAGATATATAGTGACTTCAAAAACTGGCCCAATGCCTAATTCCAATCTAGTGCATAAAGCACACCACAATCACATGAACAAATAACACTTTGCTTTGATGGGATATATTGTAGTAGAAATTCTTGGCTACAACATTGCTCTATATATCATGTGATTCCATTCAGATACCACCAAGATATAATTATTACAATATAAATACCTTATTGGGCTGGTTTATGTACTTTTAATTAGAAAGTTGAAATTTCTATCACATCAAGTTATATTTGTTGTTGCAAACAAAGATACATATGTAAACAGTATGTCTGAGTTTCAAAATACTCCCACACATTGGGAATTCTACCCTGTAGTAAACTACATAGAGATAGATTAGAGTCTTTACTTGTGTGGTGGTACCATTAGACATCTTTCTTCTTACCCCCACTACCACTAGTCAGATGCTCATCACTCCTTCTGCATTTATTCACTTGCATACCCATTGCACACCCAGCTCTGACTAGCTTCATTCTCTTCTTTGCATTCCCCTTTATATTACTTGGAATCTAGACTTCATCTCACATTCAATGTCCCAACAATGGACCTCCAACCAGCACTCAACTTCATAGCCTAGGAGCATGCTGACCTTGTCAAAATAGTGATGGCACAGGAGTCATTTTCCCATAAAGGCACCATTACCTTTTTAGAGCAATTCTGGGTTATAAAGGGCCTTCAGGGCATTCTCTGCATTGGTTAAGCTGGTCTTACTCAAGCTTAGCATAACCAGCAGGAGCATGTGGTGGGGATGAAGCAACAACATCCCCCTCCTCCACCCCACAACCCTGACCCTCCCACTCAACAAAAACATACCCCACTGCCTGTTTCTCTACCATAGGCACTTTTTCAGGTAGATCTAGCACCAAACACAGAAATAGTATTTGATAATGCAGTCAAAGTTGCATTCACATTGACATCCAGATCCTTAGATTATGCCATTAAGAGAATCAAGGCCCAAAATCATGTACTTCTCTGGTACTTTACCCATGAAGACCTCCATGAAGCAACCCTGACTGCACAGCAAACTGAAGAACTCAGTACTCTTACCATAGGGATTGCCCCCAAGGGTAACATCACTGTATGTGCTGCCAGCTCATCCACAGCCTTGAGAACCACTTTTTTTCAGCAATTGAATGCACAAGATGGGAAAAAAGGACTGTTGATGCCTTTAACTGGTTTTTTCATAATCTTGATAACCATACCATCCAAGAAGAAGGCAAGCACAGTGAACATGCACTGCTACACTATCTGTCCAGGGTTCATATTGATTGGCATGAGAAACTGGCAAACAAGAAGGCATACAATATTGTCACCATTAACAAGGATTTACTTGTGAAGATAGTTTATGAACTGAACTTGCATAACATCCATGACACCCTTGAGCAGTGTGACAGGGTGCATGCTTTGGGGCCTCTTAGACAGGGGTGAGAAAGATCTGTACTCCAGTCATACCAGCACTGACCTTACTACTTTATATTTTTCTTACCATACTTTAGACCTTGATACCATTGTGACTGGCAGGAACCAGTGCCTTACTGCTCACACTCCCCTAAACAGTGGCAGGGCTCCATAGACAGGCCTGACAGACATTTGTTTCACATCAAATTACCTTTCACCTGCTCCAAGTGCCTTGGCTAGCACTTTGATCATATAGGAAAGCAGCCATGCAATAAGCCCCTCTTCTGGGACAAGTCAGGACCAACCTACTGCTATCATGACAAGCAGGGCAGGCTCATCAATAAACAGGGCTGCACCCTCTGCTGGGACTTTCAATGCACTTGTGGTTGCCACAGCAAAAAATACTGCCACAAATGCTCTGGCTATGGTGATACCTTGCATGGTGCAGCTGACTGCCCCTACCAGCAAAGCCCTCCTATCCTAAATGTGTAGTCCTCCACTCACTCCATACAAGCCAGATGGCTGGTCCTTCCTTTTAAAAGCTTTTAATCTCTATAGTAATCATCACTTACTAGTATATTAGATATACCATGACTTTTGGGTTCTTGCCCCAAATATTACTTGCATCTTCACATCACCTAATAAGATCCTTTTATCCAACCAGAGCTTGAGCAACACATAGGGCCCTTTCAAACCTTGCCAATATCACTCATATCAAAGTCAGGCAAGCCCAGGCAATATCATGTCATACAGAACCTCTCCTATTCTTTAGCATCAACACCACACTTCCCACCTTCAATTAATTCACAGGTTTCTTCAGATAAATTCCCATGTACCTGGGGTATCTTTCAGATAGCATGTGCCCTCATTTTCTCACTTCTCCCAGGTAGCCAGGGTGCCACCAGGAATGTGGCTGAGACATACCATACCATACCATTGCATTCATTCCAATGGCCAGCCTTTGTTGTGAAAACATTTGATAATTTACCATTCTTTGCAGTGAATACTGCCATGTGCTTTGATTATGGCCCATCTGCTGGGACATATGGCATGCTCCAGGATGCTGCACTAGACATTATGTGGGCCAGTGGCATGGTCCTATTCTAGCCTGGGTAGATAACCATATCTTTATACAGATACTAGTGGATTCTGTTTCATTTTACAACAAGATATACTTGGAGCAGGCACATAGCATCATGCATAATGGTGGAAGAGTCATTGAGGGTGGCAGAATCTACTATAAAGAATGTTGCCTGGCTACCAGAGGGCATAAAGAGTTTGTAAAGGATTGTATGTGCTCTATTCAAGTACTCTTACCACTGGCAGATGCCACCAACCACAAAACTCAACATATCTATTTCTTTATGCATATTGACAACATTTCAAATACCCTGGGCATTCCCTAGGAGCCAGTCAAAGACATGCCCTTCTTGATTAATCCTACTTACCTTGGATTCACCTGGGACCTTCAGAAAAAGACCATTAGGCTAACTATAGTAAAGCAAGAAAATTACATGGATACTATATAGGTCTGGCTTCAGAAAACAGCCCATTCACTTGCTAAGGTACAGGAACTACATGGTTACCTTAGCCATGCAGCCCTCATAATTCCTGAGGGTTCTGCTTACCTAACCTCACTTCAAAGCATGCTTGTTACATTTTCAACTAATTTATTTATGCCCCAATGCCAATCTTGTGAAACCACTAATGACCTAACCTGGTGGTTGCAGGCCCTCCAGAATCATATACCCATATCTATTCCATACTTTCCATATGGCACTGACCTTTTAGCCTTCTCTGATGCCAGCTCCAGTTATGGCCTGGTAATTGTTATTGGCATCAGGTAGTAAGCTTGGCAGCTTACAAACAGATGGAACAGAGACACATAAGATATTGGATGGGCAGAAAGCATAGCATTTGAACTCCTGGTCTATTCCCTACTTATTCTCAACCTTATTAGCTTGCCATGTAAGGTTTATTATAACAATTAGGGCATTATTGATGCATGGTGAAAAGGTTGATCATGTAACAAACCCACAAATGTAGCACTTCATCATCTCCTTGCCCTTCTGGCTTCCCTCCCATGTCATATCTTCATCAAGTACATCCCAAGTAAGCACAACCCAGCAGATGTACTATCCTGGAGATACTATTTCCCCTCCAATATTTTCTTCCACATCTATCCATTCCCCCAGCACTTGATGGTCTCATTCTTGACTTCAATGACCCCCAGTGTGCTTCCCTTGGCATCTAACATGAACTTTACCCATTTACCCCCATTGACCTTCCCTTTCAAGAACCAGGTACATTACCTATCTGATACTCTTATGCACTTTAATGTCTCTACACATAATTTTACAACAGCAACCACAGACAGCACTTTCCATTCCTTCAACCTAGGCCTTCACCCCTTTGAGCTTCACCCTCCCTGTCCAGCAGCAGCCTGCTTGGAGAAATGGATTCCATAAATAAGTACCCTGCCCTAACCTCTGGTACTATTTACCCAGAATTTACAGGAGCACATAAAGATGGTGACACTTCAGGGCTGGGCCAACAGCACACATGCATCCTATGGCACAGGTATTCTAATCTATTATGTTTTCTGTGACACCAGGAACATTTCCAAGACTAACTGTGCACTAGCATCCAATAATCTAACATCTTTCTTTATCTCCACTCTTGCTGGCTCATATTCAGCATCTGCCACACATAATTATCTACATGGTATCAAAGCTTGGCATACTCTCCATAGTCTTCCTTGGAACCTGCATGAGAATCAGATCCACATATTATTGCAAGAAGCCATAAAACTAGCCTTATCTTCACTGAAACATGACAAATGAATTCCAATAACAGTGGACATGATAATCTCTATCAAGGGCCAAGTAAACACCATTAATCCACTGGACATTGCATTTTTTGCATGTCTTACAACTCTTTTTTATGCCACTGCATGGGTTGGTGAATTTATAGTACCCTGCCTTTATAGCACCTTCAACACAACAAAGCACATCACTCTAGCTCATGTATAGGATAAGATTGACTATAATGGCCTGCATACAAAGGTTTTCTTTCTTTTCTGTATCAAATCTAGTCCTTAAGGCAAGAAAGTCAACTGGGCCCACCAGGATGGCCCAACTGATTCTCTCACAGCATTTTATTACCACATGCAGGTTAACAACCCCTCTCTTGCCAGCCCACTCTTTGCCTTCCATTGGAAGAATGGGCATTAACCACTTATATGCCAAATTTTCTTAAATTAGCTTAGCAAGCTCTTAAGAGCAACAGGCACCAATGCAATCAAGGGCCACAGCATTTGCATAGGTGCCACCCTTGAATACCTGCTTCAAGGGATTCCATTTGAGGCTATGAAAGTCAAGGGCCAGTGAGCCTGTTATAACACTTTTTTTCTTTTTCTTGATCACATGACCTTATCTTATTTTCTTTACATGGTTATCTAATCTTTTATCTTATCAGGGCATGTGATGAGTCACATGACTTAGGGCTTAGGGTTAGCCACAGCCTTTGGGTTCCTGCAGGGTTAGTTTAATCTCTGTTGACTTTTCTTCTTTTTTATTCTTTAGAAGCTAAATTCTTAATGGGTCACATACAAGCTTCTCTTCTTTTTGATCTCTGTGCCTCATGTATGGGAACTCTCCCATCAGGGTCTTGGTCCATGCATGGTACTGTAGCCTATATAAACTATAGCATAACCATCTTAAAGCTCTTAGCTTTAAGCACTTGTATCATATAGGTGTAAACTCTACACTCCCCTTTGTTTCCATTCCTTCTCTTGTAAGCTTGTGGCACTTTGACATTGAGGTGCATAACAGGGCCAGTGATACATTCCAGCTATATATGTAAAAGCACCACCAGATACTAATACCATATATTTAGGCCCTTTTATCCCAGGTAGCCACTACAGTAGCTTATATCTGTTATAATTGCCCCTTTTATTTTCCATTTCCATTTCTCTTACCATGTTTCACATTCACATGTCTCAGACACTTTCTTGTTCACCTTCTGGAACCTTCTCTTTTTATGTTCCAGAACAGCTCTGACTTAGTCAGTATGACTTATAATCTGCTCCCATTGCATGAGTCATCCACTATTATTCATACTGAACTTCTTAGACATTCCATCCATTTCCACATGGATCATTACTTAAGCATTCATCATCTTTATGACTCATCCAACTGAGTCTGAACCTTACTTAGCTATACTATAAAGTAGCATACTTTGCCTCCCTTCTCCTCATGCTACTTTTACCTTCTACCCTCTACTTTTATGTACATCAATTCACTCAATATTTTGGTTGCTTAGAGGCTACTCCCTCTCTGCAAATAAACATTCCTTCTTAGTCCATATATCAGTGTATAAGAGAGAACACTTGGAATCTGCAAGCCAGCATCCTTGTAGTTACTCAATACCTTGTTTGAGTGCCCTTGACAGTGTCATCCTTGTGTCACACCACTTCTTGCCATGAGCTGACCCTTTGTCAAGTTCATCACCTCATAGTTCCCTCTTCTGAAGGTCTACACCTGACCCTATCTGGGTCTAGTATAACAATATTACTATTTCACTCATTCACCAAAATTAGTGAAAAGTGAGTCACTGCCTTTCTAGAGTCTGGGATTCAAGTGTTACTACCATCACATCAGAAGTTCCTAGACTATAGGAAATGCAGCTGATGCTTGACCCCTAGACCACAATCAAATGGCACTACATGCCTTTACCCACACTGTAGCATGCTAATACAACACAGTCTCACATAGACAACCACCAGCAGGCCCAGAGCAACTAGCAAAGACCTTATTTTCTACTTTCATTATCATGTGATCTCTTATAGCTAATCAAAAGACTATTATTCTTGCTTAACTTGATGCTAGCCACTTAGCTTATATTATTGCTACCCAGCTTGGTGTTGAACATGCTACTATATCAAGTCTATCTTTCCAAGAGCACCCAGATCTTCAGAAGTTCACTGGTAGTCATTCATCCAAGCTTTCTTCTATCAATATTTACCATGCTATCCACATTATTTTCTCTTATAAAGCAGAGAATGCTATTCAAGTGACAAAAGCACTCTAATCTCACCAGTCAAATCCTCCATTTCAATACTATTTGCTGGCACTTGAAAAAAAAGTGGTATGAAAGCTGTTTCCAAGCTGAAACAACCTCTTCTTTCACCAAAATATTACAAAGTTCAGTTAAACTTTGCATATTTTCACAAAAACTGGCCTATAGAGGATTGGAAGAAAATACTATGGTCTAATAAGACCAAAATCAATCATTTGGGGTCAGATGGAAAGAAATGGGTATAAAAAAAGTCAGGTAAGAGGCTTAGTAATAGGTTGATAGAGAGTACCATTAAGCATAATAAAGGCTCTATGATAATTTGGGGTTGTATGACTTGAAAGAAAATTGGCTATGCTACCAAGATAGATAGTAGAATGGATAATGATCTTTACCTTCAAATTTTGAAGGATGAACTGCTAGAAACCATGGAATATCATGGTCTTAATCCTTCTAATACTATCTTTTAGTAGGACAATAACTTCAAGTATCTTGCAAAAAGGTCAGGGAATGGCTGAAAGAACAGGATTTCAGGACTATGATATGGCCTGCACTGTCTTCTGACCTCAAACCATTGAAAATTTCTAGTGGTACCTCAAAAAAAGACTTGCTGAGTATAAAACCTCATTCAAGGATATAAAGAAGTTGTGGGATAGAATTTAGGTGGAGTGGGAGAGGATACCAGTTGCAGAGTGTCATAAATTGATTGAAAGCATGCCTAGGAGGGTCCAGGAAGTACTCAAGGCAAAGGGAGGCTATACCAAGTACTAATAATATCCTACAAATCAAAAGTACATAAATTAGCCCAATAAGGTATTTATCTTGTAATGATTATATTTTGGTGACATCTGAATGGAATCAAATGATGTATAGAGCAAGATTGTAGCCAAGGATTCCCATTACAATACATTCCACCAAAGTAAAGTGTCATTTGTTCATGTGATTGCAGTATATCTCATACATCAGGTTGAGGTTAGGCATTGGGCCAGTTTTTGGAGTCACTGTAAGTACTGTAGCTCTGTATCTTGTACCCCAGTTTAAATATTAAGATAACTCAGTGATTTCTCCTTCTGTTCTGTATTGTGCATCCTTGTGCACTGTACTTTTGTTTCATGTAATTATAAAAGAACACTTTTTTTTATAGATAACTCTAGCTTATGGTCTTATACCTTCATATTCAGTGGTCACATGACTGGTTATGTGACAATCCCAATGAAATCTGGGATCTTCCCAGTATCTTCCCAGTATCTTTCCAATCAAGATCTATTATGCTATTTCCATGGATTTGCATTTATAATCTTATTATATCTGTGGAAAAGATCCCCATCCTCATGGTATCCTCATGATAGACTCTAATCTTCCATAACAGGTCCTTTCTTCTCTTCTTTTCTATTTCCTTGATTTATGAAGCCACTGCCTTACTTTTTTATATCTGTCCCATGTATTTCCCTCTTATATTTAATAGTGTGCTCTTACTGCTATTGATGTCCATAAATAGTAGTAGCTTAGGGTAGGCTTACTATATATGGTCCATGCATTTACCCTGGCAATATATAAAGGGCAGATATGAGTGGTCAAGTCTCTCCAGACTTAATTACTTTGTATTTTGCCTAGTTGCACTTCTTTGGATCTTAGCCCTTTCCAGGCATAAGTTCTTAGTGGCTCAAGTCATGAATCTCTCTTCAAGTCCTTCTTTATATCCACTTTGGTTGCTTTTCTCAGCAAGCCTCCTTTGGATGTTTTTTTTTTTTTTTTTTTTTTTTTTTTTTTTTTTTTTTTTTTTTTTTTTTTTTTTTTTTTTTTTTTCCTTTT
>JBBPJW010001319.1:0-12735 GCA_038088935.1 Pulveroboletus aff. viridisquamosus
CCATGCACTCTTGCCAGCAATATATAAGCAGGAGATGTCAAGGCTGGGTTCTCCAGTCTTGACCTCTTGTGACTTAGGCTAAGGTCCTAGCTCGATCTAAGGGCCAACCCCTAGTGGGGTTCCCCCTTAGCTCTCATCCGCTACTTGGTCAGGTTTATACACAGGACCTCATTATAGGCTCATCCTTTCCCTCTGCCTAGTTAGGGGCCACTAGTCAAAAGCCTCATAGAGATTGGAAGGTCCAGAGACAATTGGCATTCCCCAAGGTGTCAGTGAAGATTCAAGGACTGTGGGAAGTTTCCTGCAACAAATATGAAGTTAAGCAGATATTAAAACATTATGGCTTACCTTCTTTCTGCTCCTTTCTAATCCAATGGAAGGATTACTCAGCAGAAGAAGACTTGTGGGAAGCTGAGTCCAATCTCAAAAATGCCTTCAAATTACTGACCACATATAAAAAGCAGCACTGTTGCAAACCAATGCAATGACCACTTTCATTCTCACGTGATCGTGGGAATCCCATCCCTATTCAGGCTAAACCCTAGCTTAGGACCAGGCATATATTATACGAGTACTCATAAGGTTAGTGACCACAAGGCACATCTAGGATCTTCCCTAGATCTTCCCTGGATCTGATCTATATCTGTGGATCTGATGGATCTGCCGATGGATCTCATCTGTGGATTGAGATCCCCATCCTCACTGTGTCCTGACCCCTTACCTTCCATTCCCCACATCTTTCATATCCGATACATGCATTTCCCTCACGGCCTACACAAGGCTGCACTACTTACGCTATTGGCTGGCTTACTGTACCACTTCAGGGTAGACACGGATGTACATGGTCCGTGCACCATCTAGAGTAGTATATAAAGGCCGGCTCATAGTAGTCAAGTCCTCCAGACTTGATCACTTTGTAGCTATAGGCATTTGGCTTCAGGAAAGCTCTTCTCAGAAGATCAGACCCTTCAAGATAGAAGGCAGAGATTCAGGAAGTCCCGAGCAAGAGTCTCTTATGTGTCCTCCTCGGTTGCTCCACTCCAGAGCCTCCTTTTAGAAGTTCCCTCCTTTCAGTGTTCCTCCTCCTCAGTTCATAGTCTAGGTGTAGTCTCTGATCTTCAGAGTCATAACAAGCACTCCCTTGTTACTTCCCCCATTGTCTCTTTCTTCCATATATTATGTACCAACAAGAGTACAATCAAATATTCACATAGACCAGTAAGTGATAGGCAACAAATGAATCAACAAGAGGGCTTTTAAGCTAGTGGCCCTGAACTAGACTTGTGAGTCTTGGGAAATAGCCCAAGTTAACACTAGAAAGTGCTTAGACATCAAGAGGAAAGGAGGACCCAAGTTAATACTAAAGTGCTCAGATAAAGGGGAGTAAAGATACAAGTGATCAAGACTAGAGAGACTCCAGGTCTTGCCCACTCTGTATATATATTGCCATAGGGCACAGCCCCATTACAGGATGAGTAAACTACTACCTATGGACACCAATAGCAGTTATTGCTCTTATTATCTAAATAAGGAAAGGCATAGGGTATAGGATAAGGTATAAGGCAGTGGCCTTGTAAATCAAGAAAGATAGAAAAGAACCACATCATGAGAATGTGGGAAAATAAAAAAGAATACTCAGGGACAGTGGAGATAACTAAGGCATGGCAACTATAAGGCTAAGAAGATCTATCTAGATCTCTGCCACAGATCAGATTCTAATCATGGTCCTTCAGATCAGATGTTATTGGTATTAATCTAAGATCTCATCTGAGATCCAGCCACATCACATGACTATCACCATGAGTCAGGGAATACTCTGATATTGTTACACATCTAGCAAACATAATGGTTCACAGCACATGACTGTGGAAACTGTTGAGCACATGATGCAAATGGTTGCATAGTCATGTGATCAGGAGCACATGATCATGTGAATGAGTTGCCTTACTAGGATAACCCTAGGCTAAGGCTAAGTCCTAATATTAGAGTATTCCCCTGCACCAGATATTAGTCACATGATGTGACAGATCTCAAATGAGATCTAGATCCAGTATCTGATGATATCTGATCTTATAATCTAGATTAGGATCTGATCTGTGGCAGAGATCCAGATGGGATCTCCTTGACCTTATGGTGGCCATGCCTCTTTCATAGATTGATATCAGTGTGCTTCCATTCTCCCATATCCTTATGGTGTGATTTCTCTTCCATATTATCCCTTAATCCATGAGGCCACTGCCTCACTCCTCATATCTGCTTCATGCAGTTACCTCTCTTATTTAATAGAGCCAGTAGTGCTATTAATGTCCATAGATAGCATAGCTTAGGGTAGGCTCCCTGTACTTGATCTGTGTGCAGACCATGGCAATATATAAGGCAGGGAGTGCAAGCCAGGGAAACCCAGTCTTGCTCTCTTGACCTCTAGGCTGGTTATACAGGCTGATTACTCAGTGCTGCTGGCTAGGGTTTACACAAGGGCCCAGGTTTTATCCATTCTCTTCACTCACCTAGTTAGGGGCCACTAGCTTAAAAGCTCTACCAGTTATTTAGGACAGTTTAGAAGTGTCCACCAAGGTAGATTCAAGTATCAAGGCAGGATGGTAGTTGCCATTTCAGATATAATAAATCAAACCTACCTAGGATTTATCTTGTTTAGGCAGGCAAGTCCCATTGTCACATGAAAACACCATCAGTGTTTGCTGAGTGCATAACACCATACTACTTGCATCAAAAGGTCCAAGCTTTGTACTGCTCAAAAATAACCATGTCCACCAATGCCAATGTCACCCTGTCTTCTGCCTTCAATGTTTCATCCTCTTCTATCCAAAAAACCCTTAATGCCATCTTTTTGATGCATGCCCACTCTTCTTCCTCTGGAAAACTTGTTATCTCAGCTAATAACTCCCTGTTTATATTGCCCTCTACTTTGCTTATCAACAGTTTCCCTGTCAAGGAAACCACTCCTGTCTCCATTATATTGTCCCCAGTCCCTACCCACCTAGCCAATATTCCATTATTTCCTATAGCCATCCCAGTTCCACCACCCACTGCCTATCAGGCAACTTCTTACCCCATCACTGCCATTAACTTGTGACTCTTTATTACCATTAGTTCTCACCTCAATATGTATTCTTCACTCTAGGCCTTGTACAAGCTATATTACCAGATCAAGAAGATGTCCCTTATTACCCAACTCCTTTAATGAACTGCTAAGGTCAATACTGATGCAGTTTATACTGGACTTAAAATTATCTACTGCCAATTGTCACTCATCCTCAATAACCTCATCTACCAGTTGAAATTCAGTGAGTTTCTTGTTGATCAAGATCAATTTGAACAAGATTCATCCACAGCAGGGCAGCATCTTCCTCCAACACACCCAGCCACACCATCTATATTCTTATCACCACTCACCCCTGTGGAACTTGACCATATTATTCAGACAGAAGCATGATGGTTAGGTCATGATGACAGGGCTTGCCTATTCCCCAGTTACTCTTGCTACCACAATGGGTATTTTCAATGCCATGAATTGGGCCATTATTAGGTCCAATGCCCCTCTTACCAGTGCCTTACTTGTCTCCATTGGCAGCTGGGCCACAACCAATCTTATTGCCCTCTTTGATGACCTTATCCTCAACCATCCATGTTATTCTCCTTGTTCTTTACCCAGTTCTTGCACTTCTCTAACCACTCCTGCAGTTTGTGCCACCATGCTCCTCTAACTTACTCATTCCCACCACCTTTTTATCACACCAATAATGAAAATGATGTTATCAATAACATCAGCTGGGCAAACATCATGGGCTCCCTAGTAGCCTATGACTAGTGTCTGACTGGGACATCAGACATATAACAGGGATAATGTTATGTTTCCTCTTTTTCTTTTCCTCTTTCATCATTCTAGCTTTTTTTTTGTGTGTCCTAAGATGCTTTCTTGTTTCTATTCTGAAACCTTCTACTTCTCTCATTCCAGAACATTCCTTGACTCAGCCACTATTACTCATGATCTGCTTCCTTTGTGCATGTTATCAAGTATTATGCTTGAACTGCTTTTTCAATGTTCCATCCATTTTCACACAGATTACTCACTTAGCACTTGTCATCCCAATAACTCATTCAACTGAGTCTAAACCTTGTTTAGCTGTATTATAAAGTAGCATACTTCACCTCCCTTCTCCTTATGCTAATTCTTACCTTGGTACTATGTACCTTCTTCTTTCTACCTCAATACCTCCATGGTCTCCTGGTAATCCATTTCTCTTAGTTTACACATCAGTATACAAGAGGAAATACCTTGAACTCTGTCAACACCTGTTATTGATCATACTCCACAAGCCAGTATTTTTGCTGTTGCTTGACCCTTTGTCCAAGCACCCCTGGTGTCATTCTTATGTTGTATTTTACCTTGATCATGAGCTGACCCTTTGTTAAGCTCATCCCCTTGTATTTCCCTCCTTTAAGGTCTATGCCTGACTCTACCCAGGCCTAGTATAACATGTACTAAATAACTAAAAACAGAAACAGACTAGAGTCAGAGTTAAATTGGAAAAAAAAAAAAAAAGTCAGAGAAGTTTATACTGATGACTAGATAAGAGAAGTGTGAGTATAACTAAAGTGGGATAAAGTGGTAATAAAGGACCAGAGTTTCATAGAGAAAAATCAGAGAGCTAGAGTAGCCTGCTGGCAAGCTTTAAGTGTAAGTACCAAGTATAAGCTGGGCCAGAATTGGATTCAAATTATGAAATATGACACCATTTAAATATGGCCACCATTTTATTAAATTATAACCAAATACTTTGATTTTTAAACTTAATCTAGAATAATAATTTAAATACTATTGAAATCCACTATAGTAAGAAAATGTTATATCCTATATTCTAAACCCAATTCCAACCCAGCTTCTACTTAGCTTTCTGCACTTAGTGCTTGCCAGTAGGCTATACTAGCTCTTGATTCTCTTTATGCATCTCTGGCCCTTCCACTACTATGCCATTTTACTTCAGTTGTACTTATGCTTTTCCTGCACTAGCAATACTACAGCTATTCTGACCCTTTATTCCATGTCTGCTCTATTCTGTTTTCAGCTTTATCTCATTTTCAGTCATTTAGTACAACTTTGTTTTTACCTCATCTTCTCTGGACTATTCCACTCTACCTCTGCACTCTCTTCTGCTCTTGTTTTTGTCATATTCCTGTTTTGCCTCTTGTATCTTATTATTATCTTTCAGTTTCAAACTGACATGCCTTGGTACTGTCATTGCTGACATCTCCATTTGTCATCAAGATGCATTAATACCTGCCTTTGCTTCTGAGATAACTCCAGTCTTATCTCCTCTCCTTGCTTAGATCTTTTTTCTACTCCAGAACTATAAGTACTATAACTTCTGTATGGTACCATAGTTCAAATATTAATGAAAACATCTCTGTCTTGAGTTTATCCTCACTCTGACTAAGCTTCCAAGTCCACTCTCTAAACTTCTGGTTTACTCTAAAGTTGTGACAGTGACTACTATCCTATCCTTGATATTCAAATGACCTTGGTGAATACTTCTAGTCCTTTCCTTGGGTAACTGGTGAGGCTTTTAGCTAGTGGTCCCTAACTAGGCAATAAGAGAAAGGATAAAACCACTACTCTTGTATAAATCAGATGTTAGCAGAAAAGAGTTATTCTGTATAACCAGCTAAGAAATCAAGAGAGCAAGACTGGAAAAAACCCAGCTTGTATCCCCTGCCTTATATATTGCCATGGTCTGCACACAGACCAAGTATAGAAGGCCTACTCTAAGATCTACTATCTATGTACACCAATAGTGGTAACCACTTAGCCATAGATAAAGAAAAAAAAAGGCACAAAGCAGAAATGAGAAGTAAGGCAGTGGCCTTATGAATCAAGGTATAGAAATGGAAGAGAACACCATATCATGAGGATGTGGGAGAATGGAAGGAAAGCATACAGTAAAATGGCTTCTTGCCATTCTATCCTTGTGTCTTGATGCTGATGCTGGTAAGTGCAAACTAAGCAGTGATTTGAACTAGGTCCACTAAAAACTAGGCAAAATAAATAAGGGAAAGAGTCAAGTACCTTGTATAAAGCTCTAAAAGCTCAAGTGCACAAGACTGGGTTGTTCCAGCTTGTACCAGCCCTTTATATATACTACAAAAGGGTACATGGACCATGTAACTAGGGTCTGCCCTAAACTATGCTATAGTAAGCAGACCAATGGCAGTAAAGAAGTAAGTACCTCAGCAGTATCTTGTGATAACTGCCAGATAATAATGTCATGGTCTAGAATGTTCTAGAGTGTGATAAGTGAAGATGTGAAATGTAAAAGAGTGAAGTGATGAGAGTTACTAGGGTCATGTGATGTGACATGTGAAGAGTAGAAGTAAAAGTACAAAGTGGGTAAAAATTTAAAAAAAGAAATAATTATAACACTACTCCATCTTTAGGTCTCAGATTTCAGACAAGACAGAGGCAATGCCTGGCTAGAGGTGAAGTTCTCATAGGGAGAAAAGAGAGCATGAAATTTGAATAATGTAAGACCTTAAAGCTTGTGAGGGGCTAATGGATTTTTGATGTGAAATACTTCAACTGCTTAAGGAGCATTGGTAAGATTTTCTGCTGGTTCCCAGGTTCAATCTGAACTATTGTAACCTTTCCAGTCTATCAAGTATTCCAGCTTGCCCTTCTTAAGCTGTGAATTGACAATTTCATGCACTTTCCATTTCTCTTGACCCTTCTTAGTAATTTCAACAGGATCTGGTTGAATAACTGGTTGAAAAGAAAGAGATTTAAGATAAGGTTTCACTCTAGAGATATTGATCACCAGACAAATGTGAACAGAAACAGGGAGATAAAGGTGGAGTGCATTGGAAAGAATATCCAGAATCTTATTGTTATGAATTTAGACCAACAGCAAGAGAAAACCACCTTGGGGAGTGCCCAATACTGGGGGACAAAAGAATGGCAGCCTAGAGGAGGCACTAGGAAACAAGGTAAACAAGTGCTCTAGACTGGAAAACCAGTCTATGCCCTTGCCTTTTTATATATTGCTACAAAGTGTGCATGGACCAGGCCATGAGAAATACATGAGGTAGCTGGTGTATAGAGAACAATTGTAAATAAGAAAATAGGGCAAAGGGAAACTAAATAGGAATCAATGGCAAATAGGGAGTAATTAGTAAAAGAAAGCAAGGCAAAGGTAAGATATGATATCAGAGGGCTAGGCCATGACACCAGAGAAAGTCCAGGCTACAATGAGGTAAAAGGCTATGCTACATAAGGTATAAAGGCTAGACAAGGCTAGACCCAACCTTATGGCATATAAGATGAGATAAGATAAGATAAGATCAAAGAAAGCGGTCAAAGATAGTAAATAGTAAAGAGAACTTAGCTTAGGGTAAGAATGAAAAATAGCCCCTAGCTAAGTAGTGCCAGTGTATAACACTTATAGGGCCCAATCTACTTTTGTGATAACTTCTTCAATAAATAGGGAAGTGTTAAATGTTTAGTGAAAAGCCAGACTTTCTGTCCTTTTTAATACTTGGGTGGATCAGATCATTTCTTTTCAGCCTGCCATTTTATTCATTCTTGAGCCTCTTGCAATGCTTGCTGAGTTTCCTCATATGAGTGTTCTAATTCTTGGGCAAATGAGTTAGAAGGTAAAGAGGCTTCAAAATCTAAGTGAGGGACATATTGCTTGATAATAAAAAAGGGTGATGCTTTTATTGCTGACAAATAGACATTATTGTAAGAGAATTCAGCAATTTTAATCCATTGAGCCCACTGATCTTGTTTTTTGGCAATAAAAAGACATAAATACTGTTCCAGTTCCCAATTTATTCATTCTGTCTGCCCATCTGTTTGTGGGTGGAAAGCTGTGGATAGCTTTTGGGAAATACCAAGGGAGTGGCAAAGCTCTTGTGTGAAGGTTGAGGCAAACTGGGGTTCTCTGTCAGAAACAATAGAGGAAGATAAACCATGCTGGCATCAAACATGGTCTCAAAACATTTGTACCAAATAAAGAGAGGAAGTGGCAGAAGAAGAACAAGGAATAAAGACCACTTCCTTTGAAAATTGATCTACTACAACTAAAATAGTGTTATGTTCTTGTGAATTAGGAAGTCTGGTGATAAAGTCTATTGATATGTCTTTTCAAGGAGAGGAGAAAAGAGAAAAAGAAAGAGGAAAAAGCTTTCCTGCTGGTGCTTTTTGTAAATCCTTTGTAAGGGAGCACACTTGGCAGGTCTGAAGATAAGCATCTACATCTTTAGCCTGGTTAGGCCAGAAAAACCATTGTTTGAGTAGATGCAATGTTCTTTGTCTCCCACCATGTCCTGCAATAGGAGAGTCATGACAATACTGTACTGCTTTTTGTCTCAAGGCTTCTGGAACAAAAAGCACATTTGTTTCTGAATGTGTGAAGTACCCTTGTTCCAAATTATAACACAACTTCAGAAAGTTATAAGGAAAAGAGGCAGAAGCATGAATAATTTGAAGAAAAGAGTTGGAAAGGAATATAGAGTGGGTAGGGAAAAAGGAAGGGGCAAATACCATGACTTGTTTATTAGGTTCAGTGGTGATGTCACCATGATCAGCTTAGCAAGATAGTGCATTAGCATCACCATTAGATGGCCCAGGCTTGTAGACAATAGTAAAGTGATATTTCATAAGGGTTTCCATCCAATGAGCTTGCTGAGGAAATAAGTCCTGTGGTTTGCACCAGTGCTCCAATGCTTGATGATCTGTCCAGATTTCAAAATCAGGGTGATCAATAAGAAGATGGCACCATTCACAAAGGACTTGAACAACAGCCAAGAGTTCCTTATTATAGATAAAATAGTTTCATTCTGCCTCAGACAAGGAATGGGAGAGAAAGGCTGCCAGGCACCAATCACCATTGATGAGATAAGAAAGCACCATACCAGTAGCAATGTCAGATGCATTAGTTTTCATGCAAACAGGACAAGAAGAGTCAGGGTACACCAAAAAAGGTGCAGTGGTCATAATCTGTTTGAGATAATCAAAGGCTATTTGCTATGCCACTGTCCAGACAAAAGAAGTGTCTTTTCAAGTGAGATCATTAAAAGGGTGTGCAATGTCCCCAAAACCTTGAATAAAGTGGTGATAATAATTGGCAAGATCCAAAAAGCCTGCACTTGCTTCAATGTGTGCAAAATAGGCCAATTATCAATGGCCTGGACTTTACTTTTCTGCATTTCCACTTTATCTTTAGAGATAACCATACCCAAATAATTAACCTTTTCTTGAATAAAATGACATTTGAAGAGTTTAAGAAAGAAATCATTGGCACAAAGGTAATCCAAGACAATGTGTACAAGTTGTGCATGTTTGTCTTTCATTTTTCCCTTTGAAAAGATAATGATGTTGTCAATATAGATGAGCACAAATGGCCAGAGATCATGGAAAATGTCATTAACCATAGTCTGGAAAGTACCAGGGCTATTGCACATTCCAAAATACATGACCACTGGTTTAAAAGCTCCAATTGGGGTGGTAAAAGCTTCTTTTCATTTATTGCCTTTCCATAATCAAACATTGTTGTATCTCCACCATAGATCAAGAGTGGTAAAGAGGTCTGCACCTTTTAGGCAGTCAATAAAGGTAGAGATTAGAGGTAAAGGATAGGAGTTCTTGATTGTCCAACTATTGAGATACCTGTAATCAATAATTATCCTGTTCCCTTCATCCTTTTTGCTGATGAAAAACACTGGTGAGGTCTGTGGGAATTTAAAAGGATGAATATACCCTTTGACAAGTTCTTTTGAAATGAACTTGCAAACTTCTGTCATTTCAGAATTGAATAGAGGAATAACCTAATCCTTCTTTGGTATAAAGTCATCTTTGAGCTCAATTGCATGATCCCAAGGCTTACAAGTTGACATGCATTCTGATTTTTTGTGGGAAAAAATATCTAAATACTCCCAGAACTCTCTTGGTACCTGTTTTCTTAGTTCTTGCTTTTCTTTCATGATGTTTCTAAGAGAAACTGAATTAGATACAAATTCAACAGTCTTATTTACCCAGTCAATTTTTGGTTTATGTCTTTTGAGCCAATTATATCCTAGCATTAGTACTAATTCTCCTAGATTAGTAACAAAGGCTTGGATTACTTCTTTGTGTTACTGATAATTTTTGTCAGATACACAGATTTGAAGAATTACCCTTGTTTTGACTTCTTCTATATTGCCTCTTGATCTGTCTGCATTAATGACCTGAATGCTTTTGAATAAAGGGAGTTCATCAATTTTATATTTTCTTATAAATCCTTTGTTTGCAAAAGTAGTGGAGGCTCCTGAGTCAATTAGCATGAATATTGTTCCCATTTTTTGCCATTCTTTTCCTTTCCATAATGGTTGACTTACCAACCCTTCTACCTTGGTTTCAATACAAAATTCATCTTTTGCATATGTTTTTAGTGTTTCTTGTTCAAGGGTTTTATAATCTAAAATATAAGTACTAGCTTATAAGAAGAAATTGCTTACTAATTTTTTCTTTTCTTTTGATGAAAAATTAAGCACCACTTTATTACCTGTGGCCAAGCTCTTTTAAGACCTCTTAGAGGTATCACTACAGAATTTATTAATGTCCACTCTACATTTACTCTCAAAGTTATTATAAGTATCTATGAAAAAAAATGAGGAAATTTTGTTAGAAAAAGAAGGATCCTGATCACATCAATTGATCAAGATCCTGTTTGAAAACCCTGTTTTACCTTATTGGCAAACTTATTCCTAAAATATGCCTCTGCTTTTTCTATAGAGAACCAGGGCTGCTCCTAGATTTCTTGAATTCAAGCCAATTGTTCTTTTTAGCTTCTGCCTCAAGCTTGCACATGTCCATTGATTTGGCTGTGTACCAGCCATGCATGTCCAGCTCTGAGAAGAAGTCCCTGTAACATACTATATAAGATCATTATTGGGGGTTAAAATCTTTGGGGGGGGAGTAAAGGAAAGGTTTGATCTGCAGTCTTTAGCCAAGTGCCCCTTCCTATGGCACTCAAAGCACTCCTTGAACAGTAAAAAATTTTGCTGACCAATTTCCATGGGAGTACCTTGACCTGGTTGTATTCCAACTGCTGTGAATTTTAGAGGAGGGTTCCAGGGGGGTCTCAGATAAAACTAATTGTTGGAATTAAAGGAGAAAAACCTGGAAGTCTGAATAGGGGGCAGACCATGAGGATTGTTGAACCTTGATTGAAAACAACCCATAGAGGGGTTCCCTCTTTCAATAGCTAGCCTCTCAAAGACTTATTCTATAGTTCTGAATTGTTCTACCTGGTCACTATAGTTTCCCTTAAGACCTTGTAGGAGAGTCTGTGAATAAATCCTATATTGGACTTGTCTTCTCATAAGCTATATTGCATGCTCTGAGGAGATTTCCAAATCCTTCCACAAGATTTCAAATTCCTAAAGGTAAATATCAATAAAAGAGAAGTGGAAAAGGGCTTTCAATTTCTTGAGGGCTTCATGGGCTAGCTCCTCAATATGGAAATAGTCCTTAATTTCTACCCAGAGTATTTCAAAAAGGGGCCATGCCCCATCTCCCCTAAGTTGTCCCTAACTGTCAGTGGAGTCTTCCAAGTCCAGGTACTTCTTCATAGTGATTTGGGCAAATCCTGCTGCCCTTCCTTCTAATCTTGACAGCACTGCTGCTAAAAGACCCCTTTTACTTTTCCACTCCTGCTTCAATGCCCAAACCCTCATCTTTACCACCCACAACCTCCATTTCTTTCTATTGCCATCTTACTTCCCTGGATCTGCAATCTTCTTACCTTCCAATAATCCCTTTAATCTTTCTTTAAAATTCAATGCCTTACCAGATATCCTTAATGGAAATACTTGCTGGGATAAAGCTGGGAAGGGAACCCACCAGGGTTGCTGGGGGCTCTGGGGACAGGGTTTTTCCCAAGTAATGTACAATGAATCTGGAGGGAAGTCCATACTCAGATAGAGGGGTAATGAATCTAACTGTGAAGATAGGGAAATTGGTGAATCTAACTGTATGTCTTGTTCTAGTCCCTCACTGCTCTCCTCCATGTCATACTAATCTTGTTCTCTTGATGCAGATACCTTGCTTCTTTAGATGGTAAAGAATTGGTTCCCCACAGACTTTTCTAAGTCTCTTAAAGGGTAATTAAAGAGAGGATAATGGTTGAAGGGAATGAAGTCTTTCTGTTGCTGCTGCCTTTCTATCTCTTGCCTTCTTGGCCTTGAAATTCTGTTGTACCTGATAGTTGAATGCTATGAACCTCCTGGTAAATGATTCTGCCCCAAGCAAATCATCCTCAAATTCTAAAATGGCCTTATTGACAAACTTAAGCAACTGTTCCTCATGTCCCCAAAAATAAGTCTTTCTGAAATGGGTGACTACCCATCCTGCCTTGATACTTGAGTCGACCTTGGTGGATGCTTCTATCCTATCCTTGATAACTGCTGAGGCTTTTGGTCTAGTGGCCCCTAACTAGGCAATAGAGAAAGTGTTAAGTTCCTGGGCCCTTGTATAAACCAGAAAGCCAGACAGTGAATAAGAGCAGAGATGGAATCCTTCTTGGATCAAGACCTTAGATCAATGCTGTAGATCTAGCCTAGAGGTCAAGAGAGCAAGACTGGGTTTCCCCAGCTTGCACCCCCTGCCTTATATATTATCAGGATCTGTGCACAGACCATGTACAGGAGGTCTACCCTAAAGTATGCTATCTATGGGCACCA
>JBBPJW010001320.1:0-12733 GCA_038088935.1 Pulveroboletus aff. viridisquamosus
AATATATAAGCAGGCGGCTCAAGGCTGAGGTCTCCTCAGTCTTGACCTCTTGTGACCTGAGCTAGTTATACAGGCTGATCTCTCAGACCTGCTGGCGACTATGGTTTATACACAGGACCTCGCCGACTCATCCTTTCCCTCTGCCTAGTTCGAGGCCACTAGTTAAAAGCCTCATAGAAGATCTACAAGGAAAGTCTAGAGATTCCGGCGTTCCCCAAGGACGGAGTTCGGAGTTCGAGCGTGGGAAGAGTTACCCACAACACTCCTCAGTTGCTCCACTTCAGAGCCTCCATCAGTTTAGTTCTTCAAGTGTTCCTCCTCTTCATCCCTCGTCTAGGTGTAGTCTCTGATCTTCAGAGTCGTAACATTATGGGTCACTATCCATCCTGCCTTGATACTTATGTCTTCCTGGGGGATGCTCCTTCCTATGCCTTGAAAACTAATGAGGCTTTTGTACTAGTGGCCCCTAACTAGGCTGTTCCTTGGTGAGACAGAACTCCTGGTATAAACCCTGGGGGCCTGGTACCTTATGAGAGCTCAATGGAGACCCCTCCCCTTGGGGGTCAGGCACTGAGATCAAGAGTATAAGCAGAAAAGCCTAGGATTCAAGAGAGTAAAGCTGGGTTTCCCCAGTCTACACTCCTAGCCTTATATATTGCAGGGATCCATATACAGACCATCTACTAGAAGCCTACCCTAATATATGCTATCTATGGTCACCAATAGTGTAAGTAGCTCTAGACCCTAAGTAATAGATAAGAGAGAACATGCATGGGGCATGAGGTAGGAGTGAGGCAGTGGCCTTGCAGATACAGGATGAAGAGGAGAAGCCATACCATGAGGATATGGGAGAATGGAAGGAAAGGTACAAGGGCTCATGGATATGAATCAGGCATGGCTGCCATAAGGCCGAGAAGATCTATCTAGATCTCTGTCACAGATCTGCTGATCTCAGTCTCATCTGAGATCTGCCACATCAGTGATCCAATACCTTTGCATGGGAACTCTGAAAGGAACTTAGATCTTAGCCTAGAGTTTTCTTGATTAGGCAGCTCGTTCGCATGATCATGTGCTCCTGGCACATGACCATCGCATCACATGCTCTACAGTTCTCATGGTCACATGAGACCATCATGTTAGATTGGCACCATAACAACAGGTGGTATAAGATTATAGGCTAGATTAGCCTAGACCTAGTGAAATGTGAAGGTGTGAAATGTGAAATAGTGAAGATGTGACATGGTGACACAGTGAAGGGGTGACAGAGTCATGTGATGTGAATATGTGAAGAGTCAGAAGAAAATACAATAGGGTGAAAAATGAAATAAAAGGGAAAATGTGCATTATAATACTTTCTTGCTTGCTCTTATTGTTATCATTAAGGCTATATACCAGGATCCTTAGGTTGGATAGAAACATGAAGAAAGACTATATATAACAATCCCAGGCAATTGATTTTTGTTTTATTAGACCATATTACCTTTTTTCAGTTTTTTATAGTTTAATTCTTATAGACATATACAAAGTCTAACCAGGTCTTGTAATGCTTGAATAAAAAAAGTGTGTGTTTTAACATGAAAACAGCTTTCATGCCACATTTTTTATGTGATAATAAATGGTGTTGGGGTAAAGGGGTTGGTTAATAATATCATAAAGTAATCTAGTTACTTGAATAGCATTCTATGCTCTGCAAGAGGTTATAAAATAAACTGCATGGTAAATATTGGCAGAGAAAGTTTGAATGGACCACCATTAGTGGATTTTTCAAGGCCTGGATAGTTTTTGAAGCAAAGGCTAGATATAGTAGTATAATTAACATGAATATTAGTGGAAATAGTACAAGTTAAATAATCTACATCAAGCCTAGCAAAGATAGTAGCCTTTTGAGTAGTTATAAGAAATCACATAATAGTAGAAATATAAAATAAAAATATGTGAGAATATTTTAAAACTCAGACATACTATTTGTATATGTATAATTGTTTGTAGCTGTTAAAAACAGTGACTAGATGCTTATACTCTGCCACCTGATTCTAAAGAGCTAAAAAGAACTTCTAGATCAAGCATACTGCTAAATTATAGGGAAATGCTAGAGGAAATAGACTCTAGGTGTGAGATACTTGTTTGGACTCAGGATAACAGAAAAGGAAAAATCCAAAAGCAAATTCTGGAGTTGGGCATACTAATATGATTTAACCTGTAAGTAAGGTGTAGCTTCAGGGGCTTCTAAAAAAGTCCAGAGATTTCTGGAAGGTCAAGGGGAGCTTTCCTTGGGTTAAATGGGACTTGGCTTTACCTTATGTGATATGCCCTTATAGCAACTTGGTGTTCTGATTTACAAAGGGGCCAGAGAAGTAGAGAAGAGCTGTCTTATAGCTTAATACAAAATATAGGTAAGACAAAAAGCATCAAGTCTAGTCATAATTAAGATCAAGCCCTTAGAATTTCCTTAAGAATTCCATTAAGGCTTGAGAATACTCTGAAGTAAACCAGAGAATCAGAGAATGAGCTGGAAAGCTCAGTCAGAGTGAGAACAAAGTCAAGACAGGGGTATTTTTCATTAATATTCAAACTAAGATACTGTTACATCTGGCCTGGATAGAGACAGACATAGCCCTTTGGCAAGATATATAAAGATTCATAAGAAGAAGGCAATAAAAATGATCTGCACTTGCAAAGTCACAGATAAAGAGTTGGTTGAATACTAAGATTAACAATGAGCAGGCTGGAAACTGCTTGGTAATACTGGGATCCTATGTACACAGTTACAGGGTAAGAAAAGGGAAAAGTAGTATAATGAGATTAGAGATAAAGTATACTACTTTATACTATAGGTTTGGCCATTGTTGGCCTAAAGAGAAAATGGGATTTACATAGGATTTAGTAAAAAAGGGGTTATTTGATGAAGCATGACAAGTACACTGACAAAGTACATTAAGAATATGAAATAAGAAGGTAAAATACACTTTGCAAGATTTGCAATGGCAATTGCAAATCATCTGAGTTTAATAATGGTAAAACAGTATTTGCATTTGAAATATAATTTGAAATAGGGTTTAGAGTACTGGAAATAGCAGTAAATGTATGAAATAAAGGTAAGGAGAAATTATGACATTATTACCTTTGTATGCCTAAACTAACTACCCAGTAAAGGCTCTAATAAAAAGGAGTAGATGAATCCATAATGTTTGCCCAGGCTATACCATCAAGGACATCATCTTTGTTATCAATGTCATTATAAGGGGGTGGTGACAGCATTGGGGCATAAGATGTGGAAGTAACATGGCATTATAATAAATGGTTTGTAATGAAACATAAGGATAATGACATTGATAAGGTATGTGATAAAGTGCATGATAATGACAATAAGAAGATGGTAAGTGGTATGTGGTGGCAAAGGGAACAGGAGTATTGGGCATGACCTGGGACCCAATAAAAGCAGAGGGGACATTGGTGGACAGGGCAATTGACACAATGGTGGCCAAGGCAGTAACAGTGAAAGCATGCTTCCCCATGGCAAGGGTGTAAGAAAGGCAAGGAATATGTGCCATTGTATCCTATTTACCAGAAATCAACATGCTTTAAGATAACTCTCTTATCTTCATCTATAGAGGTGGTTGATTATGTTGGAGGTTTTGAAAGGGTGACTAGAGGTGATAAGTTCCTTGCTTGTGCAAGATCAATAAGGTAGCAGTGAAGGTTGGTTAAGAATTCCCCAAATTCTAATTAATATGCCAATGTTTTGATCTGTGCCATTAGTTTATTATGGATGGTGGTAATACAGGTATGGGCAAAAGAGACATTGGCATCAGCAGATCTGGTAAGTAGGTTCAGCAGAAGAGGAATATGCTTGATCTAAAGGATGGTATGGTGAAGTACAAGCAAGAGAGACTTTATATTTAGGTAAAAGCCAATGGGAATAAGTAGGTGAGAGTCAGTTGTTATGGTACCAACCTAACATGACAGTCAGCACATGACCATGGGAACTGTAGAGCATGTGATGTGACTGGTCATGTGCCAGAAGCATGTGATTGTGCAAACAAGTAGCCTTATAAGGCAAACCCTAGGCTAAGGCTAAGTCCTAATTCAGAGTATTCCCCTGGCATTAGATATTGGTCACATGATGTGGCAGATCTCAGATGAGATCTAGATCCCTCCGATGATATCTGACCTCTTGATCTAGATTAGGATCTGATCTGTGGCAAAGATCCAGATTGGATCTTCTTAGCCTTATGGTGGCCATGCCCATCTCATTGATCAGTACCTGTGCTTTTCCATTCCTCCCATATCCTCATGGTGTGACTTCTCTTCCATTCCCTTCCCTAGATCCATGAGATCACTGTCTCACTTCTCATTGCTGCCCCATGCATTTATATCATATATCTATTTAGAGATAGGAGCTACTTTAGCTATTGGTACCCCTAGATAGCATACTTTAGGGTAGACTTCCTATACATGGTCTGTGCACAGACCTTGACAATATATAAGGCAGGGGGTGCAAGCTGGGAAAACCCAGTCTTGCTCTCTTGACCTCTAGGCTAAATCTACAGCATTGATCTAAGATCCTGATTCAAGAAGGATCCCACCTCTGCTCTCATTCACTGTCTGGCTTTCTGGTTTATACAAGAGCCCAGGTCTCACACTTTCTCTATTCACCTAGTTAGGGGCCACTAGACCAAAAGCCTCAGCAGTTATCAAGGATAGACTAGGATCAAGGTCAACTCAAGTATCAAGGCAGGATAGATAGTCACCTGTTTCATCAGTGATGAGATTTATTATGTCTATGGAGTATATATTGATAGGGGAACCAGCACAGAAAGGGTGAGCTCTGAGGGGTAGATCAATAGTAACAATAGAGGCAGGTATACATATGGGAGAAGAAATACTGTTGACTAAAGAAGTGGGCTGGTCTCAGAAAGTGGAATTGAACCAGCCTGGAGAAAATACTGTAGAAAAAGGTTGTTAGTATTAGTATGTAAAGTAAGAGATGGGATCTCATTGAGGGATATGATGGTATTTTTGGAAGTAACATTGGCATTGTTTTTGATGGCCATGGGTGGTGGTTGAAGTTAAAGAGATATCTGAGGAAAAGTAGGCAGGAAATTAACTCTTATATTCTGAAAGGAGAATTTTTGCATATGTTAGATTCTGCTCTGGGACCCATATGTTATCTTCAGCTAAGTAACCTTTTCAGTGAATCAGAAAAATTTGGAAAGCTGGTAATTCTTTGTATTTTAGAATCCACTCTATCAAATTCTTCCTCTTCTTCTAAAAGAATCAGTGGAGATTGTGGGAAGTTCTTTCCATGAATCTGGTTCTTCTGATATGGAAATAGGAGAATTGCATGGAATATGGGGTAGATTTTCCATGTTCTGGATAGTCAAAGGTAATAGGTAACAGAGGAGAGGACTTGGATTATCTTAAATGGTCCTTGCATTTTGATATGAGCTTCAAATGAATAATGGAGCATTTCAGATTTCACACTTTGAGCCAGATCTTGTTACCTTTCTGAAAGGGGGAGAACTTATCTTTAATTCAGGCTGCCATGATTTGTCTGGCAAGGTCATAAGCTATTAGGACCTTTTCCCTGGTGGCAGTGAGAGATTTAATCCTATCTATAATAGCAGGAAGGGATAACTCAGAGAGAATAGATGACAGAGCTAAGGGTTTATAGCCTATCATCAGAAAGAAGGGGGATTTTCTGGTGATAGAGTAAGGTCAGTGGTTATGTGTGAATTCTGCTTGGAGAATTAGTTCTGCTCAGAATATAGGGTTACTTCTGCAGAATATTCTCAAATAGATCTCAACTTCTTAATTTACTTATTCTGTTTCACCATTAGACTGAGAATGGTAGGTGATAAAGAGAAAAGTGTAATATTTGAGGATCTTTTCCAGTTCTTTTTCAAATGCTAAAGCAAATTGGGGTCCTTGATTTGAGATGACTTTTTTTAAAAAATAGAAGGGATATACCTTCAGCTATGCAAGTTTTCTTGGTGGGGCAGAAAATTACCCTCTTTGTAAGGCCATGGTCAACCATAACCAGAAGAAAGTCAAAAGTATTAAAAGAAAAAAGACCAGTGATAATGTTATGCACTTAGTAGAACACTAACAGTTTTTTCATGTGACTGTGAGACTCACATGCCAAAACAAGGTTAACTCTAGGCAAAGATTTGATTTATATCAGGGTATTCTCCAATACTAGATAATAGTCATAATATGGTAGATTTCTAGATGAGATCTAGATTCATATCAATGATATCTAATCTAACAGATCAAGATTGAGGATCCAATCTGTGGCAGAGATTCAAATGGGATCTCCTTGGCCTTATGGTGGCCATGCCATACTCATTTCCACTTTCCCTGTATCTTTCCTTTCATTCTCCCATATTCTTATGGTGTGATTCTATTCTATTTCCTTTGATTCACAAGGCCACTGCCTTACTCCTGTTATGCACTCAAAGAGTGCAGTTTGAATACTATGCAACATTAGTAAGTAATAGACAATAACAACAACAAGAGGGCTTTGAAGACTAGAGCCCCAGAACTAGGCTTGGTGAATCTTGATAAGAATAACCTGAGTTAACACCAGCAACTAGTGCTTAGGCCATAAGGAGGAAGGAAGAAGGATAGATACTTAGGTTAACTCAGAAGAGCCCAAGTAAGAGGAGTGGATGATACAAGTAATCAAGACTGGAGAGACTCCAGATCTTGCCCATTCTATATATATATTGCCAGGGAGGCATAGCCTCATACACAGGATAAGTAATCTACTATCTATGTAACCAATAGCAGTTATCTTTCATACCTTCTTAAATAGGGAATTGGGCATAGGGCAATGAGTAAGGAGTGAGGCAGTGGTCTTATGAATCAAGGGAAATAGAAAGGAAACCACATCATGAGGATGTGGGAGAATGGAAGTGCTTCAGGGTTAACAGATATAAATAAGACATGGCTACCATAAGGTCAAGAAGATCTATCTAGATCTCTGCCACAGATATGATTCTAATCTAGATTCTTAAGATCAGATGTCATTGGTATTGATCTAAGATCTTATCTGAGATCCAGCCACATCATGTGATTAACCCATTAGTGGGAAATACTCTGATATAATAAATCAAACTTAAGCCTAGGGTTTATCCTTATGAGGCAGGTGAGTCCCACAGTCACATGAGTAAACTGTCAGTATTTGCTGAGTGCATAACAACTCCTACTCTATGTCCTATGCTTCCTTATTTATTAGCAGGTGTACTTATTGCCATTGATGTCCATAGATGGTAGTTACTAATCTTATACTAAGACTGTATACCTCTGCTGCAATATATAAGAAGTAGGGAGAGACTTGGGGTTTTTTCCAGTTTTGACCTCTTGTCATAACTTCCCTTCTCTTATTCCCTTTGGTATACTTGAATAAGTGGTCTTCCAGCTGAGGAATTCCTTACTCCCTTGTCAAGACTTACAAGCCTAGTTAGGGGCCACTAGCACAAAAGCCCCCTTATTAGTTTGGTAAGCTGTTACATGCTGGTTCACATTATATATAGAAGATACCAGGAAGGTGCATAACAGATAAGGTCAATGAAGACCTATTGAAAAGAACATGTTATGGTAAAGTAAATAGAAGAAAAAGGAGGAACTATAGAATGTATATTGGATTTGACCTGTTGACAGACAGTATACCCATTTATATATTGCTTATAAATTGAACCTGTTATGTGACTAGTGAACATGATGGTTCACAGCATGTGACCTTAAGAACTGTTGAGCATGTGATGCAAATGGTTGCATAGTCATGTGACCAGGAGCATGTGATCATGCAAACAAGTATCCTTATAAGGTTAATTCTAGGCTAAGGCTAAGTTCTTATATTAGAGTATTTTCCTGCACAAAGGTATCAGTCACATGATGTGGCAGATCTCAGATGAGATCTAGATCCAGTACCCAATGATATCTGATCTCATGATCTAGATTAGAATCTAATCTGTGACAGAAATCCAGATGGGATCTCCTTAGCCTTATGGTAGCCATGCCCCTTTCATATCTGAGAACCAGTGTGCTTCCATTCTTCCACATCCTCATGGTGTGGTTTTCTCTTCCATTCCTTACCCTTGATTCATGAGGCCACTACTTTACTCTTTATATCTGCTCTATGCTTTCCCCTCTCTTTTATAATAGAGCCAGTAGTGCTATTGGTGTCCATAGATAGCATAGTTTAGGGTAGGCCTCCTATACTTGGTCTGTGCACAAGCACTGGCAATATATAAGGCAGAAGGTACAAGCTAGAGAAACCTAGTCTTGCTTTCTTGATCTCTAGGCTGGTTATACATGCTAGTTTGCTACTGCTGCTAGCTATAAGGTTTATCCAAGGGCCCAGGTCTCATCCATTCTCTACATCACCTAGTTAGGGGCCACTAGACCAAAAGCCCTATTAGCTATCCAGGACAAACTTAGGAGCATCCATCAAGGTTGACTCAAGATACAAGGTTAGGATGGCAGTTGCCATTTCAGAACCAACTCTGGCCACTAGAATTTATTGGCAATAAGTTGACAAATTTTAAGATATCCCAGATGGCCAGCTATAGGGTGGTTATAACAGCATTGAACAATAAATCAATGGTGGTTGTGTTATGCACCATGAGATCACAGTGCCAAATGCTCAAAGAAAGGTGAAGAGTTTTATAAGGATCAGCTACAAGTTAACACAAGTATAATACAAGTGCTCAAAGCTGGAGAGCTAAGAGCTGCTATGCTACAGTTTATATAGTGTATCAAGATATGCATGGACCAAATTCCTGATGGGAACTTTTTCATACATGCAGCATAGGGATCAAAAAGAAGAGAAGTTGATGTAAGAACCATCAAGGGTTTAGCTTCTAGAATAGAAGAGAAGCAAATGGAAATAAAAAGAAGTACTTTAGGGTTCAAGGCATGAGGCTAACCCTATGCCCTAGGTTAGATAACCCATCATGTGCCCTGATAAGATAAAAGATTAGATAATCATGTGCTAAAGATAAGATAAGGTCATATGATCAAGAAAAGAAACAACATGTCATAACAGGTTGGTATTAGTCAAATATAAATGCAGTAATTAAAGGTAGAAAGGCTGTTGAGGAGTTGCCAGTGGCAGAGACAGAAGCAAAGGTGAAGGGCAATGGGTTGTTTTAGGTCTTGAAGTACTTTAAGTTGTAAATTATCTGTAAAAGCATGTTCCTGGATGGTTTTGTGGATGGTGGCATCAACAATGAAATGGTATTTGCTCAACCATTGCTGAATTGATGAACTCTCCTAGTGATCGCGTTTACTAAACTTCAAGAGACTGGGTTTTAGCTAGACCCCAGTGGAACTAGGCAAGAGGAAAGTGTAGAAGAGTCAAGGAACTTGTATAAAGCACAAGGCTCAAGTGCACAAGACTGGGGAAACCCAGCTTGAGCCAGCCTCCTTATATATGCTACAATGATGCGCATGGACCATGTAAATGGATCCGGCCCTAAATATGCTACAGTCAGCCGACCAATGGCAGTAAGGGAGCGAGTACCTTAGCAGTTCCATGAGGAAGCTGCCAGGCATGATGTCATGGTCTAGGCTGTGATAATATAAAAGAGTGAAAGAGTGAAAAGTGAAGATGTGACAATGTGAAAATGTGAAGAGGTGAAAAAGTGAAAGGGTGAAAGAATAAAGGTGTCCCACGGTCACGTGATGTGAAAAGTAAAAAATGATTATAACAAACAAGGCACACAAAAAGGTTATTGGGAAGGAGAGTAACATTGGAGTTGTCAGAATCACCTTTGAGACAGAGGCCAGGTTAGCAGGATAATATACCTGACCCAGTAAGAAGGGTACTGGGAATATAAATAAGTTGAATGTTAAAGTTGGCCAACTCAAGCATCCAATATACTTGACAGCAGTTCAGATATTAAGAATATTTGAAGTAGGTGAGGTTTTTGTGATCGGTAAAAACCTGTATGAAGTAAGTGGTGCCAAGAAGTTAGTATTATCAAGCTTTTAAAGCTTGGATAATAATAAGGAGTTCTCTGTCATAGATATTATAATTGCATTTAGTGGGGTTAAATGACTGAAAGAGATAAAAAATAGGATGCTATTCTTTGTTGGCATCAGTTTGCAAGAGGACTCCTTTAGAGATGAATTTGAGGGTGTTGGTTGTAATAGCAAAGGGTTATTATAAGTTAGAGAGTTGTAGAACAGGCTTTAATAGGAAAAGGGTTTTAAAAGCATCAAATACCTCTTGCCATTGATCATCCAACACTATGGGGTGATTTTCTTGATGAGGTCAATGAGGGGTCTGATGGTGTCAGAGTAGTGGTGAATAAATTTAAATTGTATATAGAAGTTAGCAAAGCCCAGGAAAGAATAAATGTCTTTGAGTTTTAAGGTATGGACCATTTTGCTATATCTTTGAGTTTAATAGGGTCCATGGTGAGTTTGCCCAGTCAGATGATTATTTTGAGATACTCTATCTCAGTAGTGGCAAAGGTGCATTTTTCCAACTTTAAGTGGATATCAAGATCCAGTATGTATTGGACTATATACTGAATTTGTAACTGGTGTGTTTTCTCATCTGGGAAGGAGATCAGGAGGTCATCCATATAGATTACTAACCATCCTTTGGCAATCATGTTGCAGAAAAAATTGTTTATAAATCACTGAAATGTGGCAGATAAGTTAATAAGTCCAAAAAACATGACAGTAGATTCAAATAGCCCCTTTTGTGTGATGAAGTGGCCTTTCATTAATGTCTGTCTTTGATTTGGATGTTGTTATATCCCCATCAGACATTAAACTTGGTGAAAACCTTGGTATTCTTTAGTTTATTGATTAAGTCAGATATAAGGGGTAGAAAGTATGTATCTCAGATGATATATTTGTTTAGATATTGATAATTATGGCAGGAGTGAAGGCAACCATCCTTCTTTTTGACAAAGAAGAAAAGGAATGCTTGAGGTGAGTTAAAGAGTCTAATTTTTCCAACTTGAAGGCTTTCTTCCAGAAAATCATCTGTTGCTTTTTTGTTTATCAGCTGACAGGGAGTAAGATGGCAACTACTGTCCCATCCTTATATCTCAATGCCTATTGCTGGTAAGCACAACTAATAGCAGTGGTTTGGACTAGATCTACTGAGAACTAGGCAAGATAAAAAGAAATAAAGAGTTAAGTGCCTTATATAAAGCTAAGAGCTCAAGTATGCAAGACTGGGGAATCCCAGCTTGTGCCAGCCCTTTATATATGCTACATGGGTGCACACAGACCATGTAAGTAGAGTCTGCCCTAAACTATGCTACAGTAATTTATTCAATGGTATTAAGAAAGTAAGAATCTTAGTAGTATCATATGGTAACCATTAGATAATAATGTCATGGTCTAGACCAGTCTAGACTGTGACATGTGAAGGTGTGAAAGTGTGAAATGGTATGGGTTACCACAGTCATGTGATGTGACATGTGAAAAGTAAAAGTAAAAGTACAAAGTGGGTAAAAATAAGTAAAAGTGAAAAATAAATTATAACAGTAGTTACTAAGTATTCTAAGGTAACTAATGGTCCAATGTAGCTATATGCTTATATAATTAGTAGAACATAGGTAATCAATAAATTATAACATTTTGATTCTCCAATGCCATTTTATGCTACTTTAACTTAAGTTGATTCCTGCTTCATTCTACTATATAGTATTCTAAATTTTCACTTCACCTTTCGAAACATTTCTATTACAACTCTGTATTTTATTCCACTCTCACTTCCTTCCCACATTCCTGTTTGACCCTTATCACTTTCTGCCATTTTTCAGTTTTAGTCTAGCATGACTTGATATTATCATTCTTGACATCTTTATTTAACTTCAAAATACTTTGACATCTGCTCTTGCTTCTGAGACAACTCCAGTCTCATATTCTTTCCTCTCTTGAACTTTTTACTACTCTGAAATTTTAAGTACTGTAATTCCTATATATAACATCTTAGTTCAAATATCAAATGAAAACACTCCTGTCTTGACTTCATCCTCACTCTGATCAAGCTTCCCAGCTCACCCTCTGACCCTCTGGCTTACTTCAGAGTTTCTTCAGGTCATAATAATATTCCTAAGTAAATCTTAAGAATCTACTCTTATTATAACTAGGTTTAATGCTCCTTGTCTTACCTTTTCCTTATATTAAGCTATGAGACTGCTCTCTTCTTTATCTCTGATCCCTTTATAAAATGAAGCACTGAGTTGTGCAAAAGCATATCACAGAAGATAAAGCCAAGTTCTATTCGACCCAGGAAAACTCTTCTTAATCTTTTCTGAAAAACCTCCAGACTTCCTCAGAAGCCCCTGGAGTTATGTCTTCTTCCACATTTAAGCCCCATCAGTGTGTGTTACAACTCTGGATTTCAGAGGCTAGATCTAGATAAAAAGAGAGAGAAGAAACATGAAGTAAAACCTGAAAAAGGCTCTGAAGAGGAGCAACCAAGGAGGGAGTGATAAAGGAGGACTTGGAAGAGACTTGTGCCCATGCAACTATGGGCCTAATCTTTGAAAGGGTAGGAATCCAAAGAAGTGCAAACTGCAAAGTATAAAGTAATCAAGTCTGAAGAAACTTGACTACCCATACCTGCCCCTTATATATGGCCCAGGGTGGCACACAGACCATCTACACTAAGCCTACCCTAGACTACTACTATCTATGGACACCAATAGCAGTAAGGGTGCACTATTAAATAAGAGAGGGAAAGGCATGAAGCAGA